>WEIS01070898.1:16430-32149 GCA_013389965.1 Todus mexicanus
GGTGGGGGGGGCGGGCTGCGCTCAGGCATCTGCAGCACAAGGGCTGGGTGGCGGCTGTAGCGCTGCATGCTCTTGCATTGGGCAAGTTCTGCTGCCAGATCCTGGTTCCTTCCTTTTCAGGAAGGTCTCTTCACAGCTAGGCTGACAATTCGGACTGTATTTTAATCAATGCTTTCTAACAGTCACAAATGAAAAAGTTCATTAGTACTAAACATGTGAGGCTCTGAAGTTTGGTTTTGGTTTTGTTTTTTTTTCACTTCAATGATTGTAGTAGACAAAATGACCTGAGGTCTTAAACCCTCCCTATGTTTAGTTTTGGCTACAGCGGTGTGGCAGTACTAGTAAATCCCTCGTGAGATAGATCTTGCTATTCTGGGGAAAAAATTAAAACTAGGTGTGCTCATGGCAGCACTGGAGCACTCTCCTGCACTGCACCAGAGCAAGCTCTTGCAGCAGAATTAGCGAGTGTAATTACTAGATGTTTTTGCTGTGAAATGTGGGGTGGGGGTGGGGGGTGTTGGGGTGAACACAGCCCAACTGCCACACTGAGGTGGAGCCCAGGTCTGCCGCGGAATGTCTCATTCCAGGTATGACACGTTCCAGGGCATGTCAGCTCATCCAGACACAGCTGCTCCAACAGGAGCAGAACCACGCAATAGGAGTAGTGTCTATGCCAGTAGGTTACACAAGAGACTGTTTCCCAGCGGAATGCGGAGAGGTGGGGCACATTATCTCCTGTACCTAGCGAAGGCAGAAGCTGCACATGACTAAGTTGGCTTAGTCTGCTGAATCTTGGCACCAGGGAGGTTACAAGAGCAGCGTTAGTGTGACCCCATGGATGTATCTGTGCTTGTAAGAGCAAGCTCTGCAGTGCCATTGGGAAAAAAAGAAGGGGGGTGCTGAGGGTATAACACTTAAGCCACCAGGACTTGTCTTGGGTAGAGCTAAGCTCTTGGGCTCATACAGAGCAGGGTCTGCGGGGCAACCTCTAGGCAACAGAACTCATTTTGTGGCTGCTGAAGTGAACGCTCCTGACTCGTGCCCTGGGCTGGGGAACAAGAACTGCACCAGCGTGGCAGGGGTCAGCTGTAGTGCTACCAATACATCCAGGGGAACCCTGACACGACATCGCTCAGATCCACCTCCTTAAGTTCTGTAACTTTATGACTTTCTTCTCCTACTTAGAGCTGACCCTCTCTTGGTCTCTTAGGTAGGCTGACTTGCTTCCTCCTAGCTAGCAGTCTATGGTTATGCTGTAGAAGTGGGGGAGCTACAGTTGGCTTCCAGTGGAAGCTGCTTTTGATCTCCCTGCAGTATCTGCAGGGGAGGGAAGGAACACTACTGATTGGGACAGAATAAGCTGCAGAGGATGCATCTTACTGCCATACCTTTAGGGGGTCTGCCCCCATTTGTAACTCACATCATAAGCTTTTATTCAAGTGCAAAGCTAAAGCCCACTCCGACCAAAAGAATGCCGCTTCATTTGTTAAGTAGCAAATACTAATGGGACTGACTCTGAAGCCTGCACATTCGGGGTTATCTTCTGCTTGGCTGCTGCTGGGTGTAAGCAGATAGTGACAGATGTGCAGGTATTTCAGATTCTGTTCTCAAGAGGCCTGCCTGGGGGAAGAGACCCTGACTGGTCCTCATGTCACCCACGATCCAAGGAACTGGTCATACTGTTCCTTCAATATACAGGTGCAGCCCTCTCAGGGGTGGAAAACTGTCTAAAGCTTCTTGTGCCATTTGGTTAATAAAAGTGTTTCCACCTTTAAAAAAAAAACAAAGTTCTTTCCAGCTTCATTGTTCTGTATTCAGTTGAAGTGAAGGGGTATGTACATTTTTCCCTCTGCTAATGGGACACTGCTGTAAGACCATGCCCCCAGGTTGCACTTTAATAAATGGTACAGTTTTCAAAAACAAGGTGTAGACTACTTCTGTACTTTTTTTCCTCCCCCCTCCCTGTTCATGGAGGAACGCTCCAAGTACTCGCACAAAAAACTGACAACACCAAAAAAAATATCTAGGTGGAAATTAAAATTCTTAAGAGCTGTATTGTCAAGAGAACTGACAATTTTATTTAAGTTAAAAAAAATCCAAAATATTTACATCATTCAAGAACTTCTGAGGCAGCCGGTGGAGCTTCTGCCACCTTGTGTATGATTACAGGTATGTATCAAACAACCTGAGTCCAAGTTTGTTGAACCTGAGATGAGACTGTAGTACACGCAAGAGATGCCAGGTATTCCTCCTGATCCAAGGCTGATAAGGCTGATACCTTCTTTCCACAGCAAGATATTCTAAAGCAAAACACTTTTCCTCACGCATATTCACATTGTGTGCCATGACAGAATTTGCCCTGTACCTACCCTGTCCTTTTCTTTACAGTTTATTTTTCAAGCATGCACAGGTTTATGGCAATTGATACTGAAGCACCTGTACCTCAGCCTTCCCTGGCCAACCCCCACCAACTCCTTTAGGGTTGTTCCCTCTTGCTGCCAGTTCCTCTCTACCATAGACCTGATTTTTAAAAATTGTTCCCATTAGGTGATCTGTGCTGATGAACCACCCATTCTACAGCTAGAGGCCTTCCTGGGAAGGATTAATGCTCGGCATGGCTCAGCTGCAGCACCAGGAACAGGGCAGGGAAGGGAGAATCTAAAGCAAAATGTTACAGCTGATTAGAGAAAAAAGCAATAAAATACTGAGAGGGCAAGCTCTGTGCCCACAGCACTTCCTCTGGAGGCACAAGCCAGGGTCTGCACAAAGTTTGCTACTGCTAAGAAAAAAAAGAAAGAAAAAACCTATTGTAAAATGAGAGGGGGCAAGCACTACTCCTTACAGGTACTGATGGAGCTGCACGCAGCTCACACTACCCATCACTGCTCTGCTAGTCAACAAAAGCCTATCTACAAAGCTCTCCCTTCCCTTTCACAGCTGTATCTCAGAAGTTAAGAACAGAAAACATGATTTCCATAACATGAAGAAAAGTAAACCAAGTCTTCAGGACTCCACATTGCCCGCACCGAAGGCTGGAGCACTCACTCACGCAGCTGGAGGGAGATAAACAGAGTCAGCATTAGCACCAGTAGAGTCACCCCTGCACCAAGCGCAGTGCCAGCCCGCCCACCTGAGCAGCTGCTGCTGCCTCCCCATGTCCCCAGCGCCACCAACCGTGCCTCAACTCTGCCACCTGCTGTGCTGCACATCAGCCATCACCCCCCCATCCTCCCCTTCCTGTGCCAGAGGCAGGGATTGAACCACCCCTGGCTCCCGGCTCTATCCTCCTTAATGCCACCACACTGGGGCGGGTGGACAACCATGACCCCAGCAGCCCTCTGCCTGCCCCCCCGTGCTGTGCCAGTACTCACATAGCAGTGAGGCCCAGTCTCTTACACCAGTGACTGGTTTCTGTGATAACCTGGCACCCCTCAGCTAAGCTGCATGACAGTTCCCAGTGACACTATGCCCCGCTGCCTGGCAGAGAGCAGGGCTGCTGCGGGAGGCACCTGCCTGTCTCCTGACATACGGTGAGCCAGGCCCCTCCGCAGGTTGCTGCCAACACGGTCCATGGCAAGGGTGCAGCGCCGGGGTGTCCCACAGACCCGCGGCACCCCAGAGCTGGGTCACCACTTCCACAGGGCAGCAGGATCACAGCCCTGACCACTCAAATCTCATTCTTGAGTCTTGGTCTGTATGCACGTGTCCTCTCCCCTCCCCTGACAGGGTTGTTACTGAAGCTGGGGCCAAATGCCTCTACAATCTACCCTGGCTTGACTCCCAGCTCTGTAGTTTCCTCACTTAGGCTGCAGCTCCAGAGAGCAAGAATAGAGCTGTCATTTCCAACTGGACTATTTCTAATTGTTGCTCTGCTAGTGTTGTTTCTCAGGGGCAATTCCTTTCCCCTGCCAGTTCTGTCAAGCTCTGGGGAGCCAAGGAAGACAAGAGCAGAGACCTCAGGCCCAAGACATTTGGAAAATAAAGCCATCAGCACTCGGGTCAGGCTTCACATCTCTGAGGGAATGATTAACCTGAGTTATCAGCACAGCTCCCTCAAGACCACAGGGAGATGAGAAGCAATCACATCTTTCTGCCCTACAGAATAAACACTCTGCTCGCCAGCTGCTGTGAGAGTGGGGCAAGCAGCTGGGGCATGATTCCCTCCAGCCTTCCTCCCTCAGCACACCAACCTTCAGAGCTGTGGATGGCCTGGCATTCCTGTCTGGCCAAACCTCCAAAGCCCTGCAGGGACAAGAGCACAGCATGGGCAGCTCAGAGCTGGGCCACCCCTCCAGGAATAACCTGGGCCCATTCGGGGGCTGGCTGTGACTCACACTGAGGAGCTGACAGCACTCACCAGTCTGACAATGTAGTTGTGGAACTGCTGGCTGATGTAGTTGAGAGAGGTGCTTAAGACACGGTGTAGAAGGGAGGGCATTCTATTCACAATTTTTTTAGTTAAGACCATTGCTAGCACCAACATGGCCTTCTCCCGTTCCATGTCTGAGGGGATAGCTTGTGCAAGCCCTTCCACCGCCTCAGACATGCGCCGGGTTATCTCCTGTATGGAAGGAAGAGAGATCTCAGTGCAACAGCAGTGGGAGGAAAGGGATCTCAGCACTCAGCCTGCAGTGCTGAGCTGGTACTGAAGTGTTTGTTCTAACACCCCACAGGATGCTGCTCCCCTTCCTCACACGCCCAGCACCCTGCCCATTACACACGCTGGCTGGCAATAAGGATGATGACTTCTGAGCTCAGCTGCTCACTCAAGGGGAAGAGAAAGGGAGACAACACACACACCACTGGAAAATTTAGACAGCACCTTACAGATTCAGGGTGCAGCAGCCCCCTCCCCTTCCCCAGGGCTTGCGCCTAGCCTGCCAAGTCCTGACAGTGCAAAGGAATCCTGGGGCTTCCAGAAAAGGGCAACCCACCTTAAACACAGTGAAGATCACGGGTACAAACTTAGGTGGGGACTGGCAAGAAGGCCGAGTGAGTTTCACAGAAACCACTTTGTGTAAGGAGGAGGTAGAGAAGGTGTCTGAGCATGGAACAAACACTGCCTTGCTTCCAAGATCAGTAGATCAGTTTCCCCAAGAGGAACAACATGCACTTGTACACACTAAGCTGCACTACTAAGTCAAAAAGCAAGGTCCACCTGGTCAGAAACTGGGTTTGCCTCAGCCTTATCAAAGACTGAAAGGTTAGGCAATAAATTTAAAGGTCTGAAACTTAACTGGGTGGAGGATAAGACAGCAGGAGTGGGCAACAGTCAGACTTTGCTGGAATTAGTCTGTGCAGGTTATAAACCCTAGCAGAAAAAAACACACTACAAAGCACCAAAAAAATAATAAAAAAAAGAGAATGTTTGAAGTCATTAAATTCACCCCGAAGGCAGCATTAGCTCATGGAGCACGGGGAAACTCCATCACAGGCAGAGAAAGCCAAATAAGTCAGGAAGCCACAGTTATTTTGAAGATTGCAAAAAAGCTCTGTGGAAACAAACTGTGGCTCTTGATCCAGATGTGGATTCAATTTTAAAAAGAAAAAAAGAGGGATGTCTAACACAAGGGACCTCAAACTCTCCTTCCCTTGCAGAGCAGTGAGGCATGTTAGATGCCAGGCCAGGGACTACGTCACTTCTATTGGTGGGAGAGCAACTGTGTCAAAGAGGTGGAGATGCCACCTAGAGAGGCCTTCTCAGCAGGTGACCGATCCAGGCCAAAGCTCGTTGCTGCTCCCAACATGGACAACCTATGAGCTAAACAATTACAGCACTAGAAAAGGGTGTCATTACTTGCTGTCTCTGCAGTGTTCAGTAACAAGCACAAGTCAAGCTTCTGGCACTAACACTGCTCAAGTTTTACCCAGATGATGAGCTGCAAACATACAGGACTCGGTACCAAAGATCGTAAGGACAAATACTAAGCCTTAACTAGAGAGATGATTTTCAAAGATAAGCCACTGGGCCAACAAAATGAGGACAAAATGCCTCTGGAAGTCAGTCCTTCTCCACAACCACCTCAACTTCATCTGCAGAAAGGAGATGAGCCCAAGGAAACAAATTTTCAGGCCAACAGCTGCCACAGCAGGAGCATCACATTTAGCAGATCTTCAAAGGTAAGTGTTTAGTCTGAATTTTAAGATGGCAATAATTAAATTGGCGAACTAGCAAATATACAGAAGTTGCAAGCTCGCAACTTCCAAGTCACAGCAGGAAGGATGCATAAAATGTAAAAGGGGAGCTACCCATCAGGTTGCTTCTCACTCACCTCTCCAGGCAGATTCTCATTCAGAAAGTGCTGCACTAGATCATTTACTACTCTTGCTTTGATTTCTCTGTCAAACTGGTCTCCAATCTCAGCAAGCTGAGCAGCAATGATCCGGACAACTTCTTCGTTTACCCCATGGTCAAACACTGCCAACACATTAGTTCACAGGTTGTGGTCAGATGAGGTTCAGCGCAGATAAGCTGACCCATGGCATTTTATCCAACTCCATCAACAACCTCCCTCCCACCCCACCCCCAATCGCAGTGCATTCACAACAGCTATACAACTCCCTTGTGTGCACTTGACTCATTTACCAGAGACAGGGTGAAAATGGGGGTTTTTTATCTGCAGTTTAGGTGAACCACAGCCTCGCCCTGCCCAAAAGACACTACAGGGGAGGTCAGAACCTTTCCAACCAAAATTCGTACAGGACAGCTACAGCCACCACCATGCCTGGAGAGGGGAAGAGACTATGCATGACTTTTTCAAGTGGCTACTGTCAGGACCTGTCTCTTAAGTACCATCTGAAATACAGCATCTCATAGAAAGGTTTGGGTTGCAAAAGGCCTTCAAAAGTCATCTCAACCAACCCTCCTGCAGTGAGCAGGGGCATCTTTAACTAGATGAGGTTTCTCAGAGCCCTGTCCAATCTGAATGATTGCAAATGTTTCCAGGGATGGGGCATCTACCACCCTTCTGGACAACCTGTGCCAGCGCCTTGCCACCCGCATTGTAAAAAGTGTCTTTCTTACATCTGCGCTCCTTTAGTTTAACACCGTTACCCCTCATCCTGTCGACTTCTGGCAAAGCTTCCCTTTGTCACTTGGGGCATGAGACCTATGCAGATCAGTACAAGGCAGGGCTGCTTACTGTAGCAGCTCCTCCTTACCCTGCTTAGGTTGAGGTCAATGGGCTAGCTAATGCATTCTTTGCAAGGGCAGTACCAGAAGGAAGAACAACACCAGAAACTATTGGAGAGACAGTTTTCACCACACTGGTAGAGGAGAAAAGGATTCAACCAGTACCAGAACAAGAGTCGTTCCAAAATCCTAGCCTGAGTACTGATACTGCCTGAGGAGCCACACGAGGCCGAACGATGCTTAATATCATGCTCCTTGAGGACAGCTATCATTAGTACCAGCTTTGTGGCCCTTGTCTGAGCTGCTGAAGACAAACCCCCAGGCTGACGGGTGCTCTAGAAATCCTTGGGGAGATAAAGTGATAAGCACTGGCTGTCTTATCCCAAATGTCAAACTTCCAACCAACACTGCCACCACCAGCCACACTGAAGTTTGTTGATGGAGAAAATCTTACTCCTCTGAAAAAGACCATCAGCAAGGATGGGAAAAGGGAAAAGAAAAATGCCATCTTCAGAGAGGTATGTAGGATGGAGAAAAGAGCACTCACCTGGCCCGCCATTCTGCAAGTGGCCACTCCGATTGCCGTCAGTCTGAAGTTCCACATCATCGTAATCTTCACTCATGGAATAGCAAACACTGATGTCTTGCAGGGAACGCAGCTGCTCTCTGAACTCACAGTCAGAGGATACCTCCAGGAAGGTGTACAGCAGTGCACGCTCCATCTGGACAGATCCATTGATCTTAAACATGAGAAAAATCACTGTTAAGCTCATGCCTAGGAAAAGTCCCACTCAAAAGGTCTACACATATGCTGTTTTCCAATCCTGAACACATGCCTCTGGCTTCCTTTGGGCATCCTGAATAGCGTTAGCCAGGGAGGCCACAAGACTTCAGCAAATGCCTACTAACATCCGGTTATGTACCTACACAGAACCATCTGAGGTGAATGACAGATGGCTCTGTTCTTATAAACCAGTGGTGGAAGAGTCAGCTTACTTTCTCCTCACATTTCCAGCTGTGGCAGTGACAGAGCTCCCCTTTTGAAATGGACGTGTACTCAGCACAAACCACCCACTCCCCTCTATTCAGACATCTATGTTTGGCAGATTTTTACCCCTATATTTGGGAACTGGGCATTCTAGTCTCTGTGCATAAGGAAGCCAGGAGCTCCCCAGCTAAATGTAATCAGAGCATAGCAGTGACAAGGTGGGAAACAGAGATAACAGCCTAAGTCTGAAAAAAAGCCCCACGGTTCACATTTCTTCTCCCTCTTCAAAGGGATCTCTGCTAGCTCCGTAATAAACCTGTTCAGCTCCCTGTCAAGCCGAACAACTGCTCACGAGAATAGTGACCATGAGATAGCAGATTGTTGGCATCTGGTATCATCTACATCAGCACATTCACACCTAGAAAACAGGCATGTGCTGCCTCCACAGCCACACACCCTGCCACCTGCAAGGAAGCAAGAGCGCCCAAATTAGTTAGGTTGAGGAGGTCCATGAGGCAGACAGACTGATGCGAGGAAGATGTCCCACTGGAACAGGGGGCCTCACAACCAACTAAGGCTTCTGTAGAAACCCAGGAGACTGTCCAAAAATTTGAATAAAGCCGCTGAGAGAGCTGGGTGTTGTGTAAGCACAGAAGTAAAGCAAGGAAGAAAATCCTTACTCTGGTATGCAGACTGTCTGCCTACAAGATAAGAAAGTGCTTAGGTTTCACTAACTAGTGAGAAGAATCAAGGCTAAAGCAGAACGGTTCGTCTTGCCAACTGCATAATTTAAAGGGAGTTTCAGGTACCTTTTGGGAAGTGGAACCTTGCAAGGCTACCTGTATGTACATAATAGTATCAGTAATGTCATACAAGACCCATATTGCCTAGGCAACAGTAGCAAAACTGGAACAAATTCATAAAAAATAAAGATGAGTTGTTTACTTGAGAGGAGACTGGGCAGAGAAAAGGAAGAACAAAGGCAACAAAAAGGAGAGTCCAGAAATCAAAAAATATTGAAACTAAGGAACATCAAAGCTCAACAGAAGGCACATCTGTGCTCTGAGCATGGATGTTTACAGACAGTAGTGAAGCCCACCCTGTGACCAAGCTCACTGGGACACCAGTGGCAACCCCCTTGAACAGACCACTGGACTAGCGATCATGTTTATGTTCAAAAGGCTTGTGGGAGGACAGAGTCAAGATGGTTATAATTGTATCCTAATACCAGGTGGGGTGGGGAGGATGATAGACATTTCAATAGCAATTTGATTATTTAGTAAGATTTAAGTGTGATAAATAGCTGCTTCATAGTTGTGTTTAATACTGCACAAAACAATGCAATAAATTGACCACAGTGGTGTGTCTTAATTTATTAGTTTTAGTAGTCTGTAGCTTTATTGGTGAACATTGTAGTCTCAAGCAGCCACATCTCCAGCTTTCTGTTTAAAGGGGAAGCATCACACCGAGGTAACAAGGAAGCAGCTTGCAAACTAAGTGGCTCCATCTACTTGTCTGCTTCAGATAAGTGTCGGGACCCCTGCCGGAGCTCTGTGGAAGATGAGAGGGACACAAGCCAGCACTTTTTGAGACTCATCCCCTTAGAGGTGTTTCAGAACAACTGCACAAGAGAACCATTGGTCACTGTGAATGACTGAGTTCTGTCACATTTGAATCTAACCTGCTCCATGATGGTTTCAAAGACAGAGCAGCTCCTGTCTCCCTCTGCTTCAGACCAAAAGTCCTTGCCCTGCAAAAGAGTAAGAAGGATGAAAGAAAAAAAAGTTCCCATAAATCCACTTCTTGCAGCAGTGCTCATTGGTGTGGCCATGTCTTGTAGAAAATGACCTTTCTAGTGACGTGTATCTGTATCTCTGGAGAGGGGTGCCCTCCTCATCCAGCCAGGCATAGCTGACAGGTGGGTCAGATCATCAGCCCAAATAGTCACATCTGATACGGGAAGTCACAGAGCAAGCAAGGTGTGAGAGCAGCACAGCAAATGCCAACACCACAAGACTACCTAGCAAATGCCTAGGCAGGAAGGATAGAAATCCTGCTTGTGAACCTTGCATTTGCTGCCTTGGATGCAACAGTCCCACAGACACACAGAAGCCTCTGGTGCAAGCTGGCTTCAACTCTTGATGAGCACGACCTGGCTGAAAGCGGGCACTACTTTCCCACCAGGCCTCCTTCACTCAGGGCAATAACCTGGCAGCTACACAGGCATCTTTTGGCCAAAAATGGGGTGAAAGCACCAAGAAGCCCAAACAGATGGCCTGCTGACCATCAGGGACCTGGGATAGTGATGAATGATCCTATTTCATAGTAACAACCCCTCACAACTGTGCTTGCAATAACTAAGCGCACTGGTGGAAAGAGGGAGGAAGTGAAAGCAGAAATTAATTCAAACTCTGAAAGAAACCACAGTAATAATTTCAAGAGACCATGAATTTCCCAACTACACAAAGGCTTTTAGAAGTCCCCAAGACCAAAATGCAATCTCAAATATGCCTAAAGCACACAACAGCCAACAGCTCAACTATAACTTTGTTACATCAGATCAATAGCTTCTTAAAACACAGACACTTTGCCTTGGCTGCTTTGCATTTTCCTTTGCTCCATTCAACCCCGATTGCAGCTACTCACCTCTACCCTAAAGAGTGTGCTGGCTGAGGAGAGTGCAGTCCTGTCTGTCCTCTTCTCTGGGACCTGACAGGACTCTGACACAGGTCAGGGCGACCCTTCTCCTGGGCTTGATTTGCTGGAGGAGAGACAGATGTCAATTCAGGTTGGAGAACGTGGGAAAGAATCCCTGAGGTTAAGAGGAAAGCAGGGAATTAGTTAATAAGCAAGACCTTACTTTGTGCAAACTCCTCAGTAGTTGTCCACATCAGCAACATTTCTGTAGGCTAGGCAAAGTCTTAACTTGCATCTATTTTGTTTTTATGTATAACATTTATTTTCAACTCAAAAATAATTCAGCCCAAAGCCAAGGTGTTCATGTTACAACTAGCAGACAGTGGATATCCTCTGATACTGACTCCTGCTGAGCTAAACATCACTTTCTGAACCATCACGGCTTAGACTACAGAAAGCCTGAAGGACTATCGAGCCTCTGCTGTGCGCATCCTGTTTGCGTTGAAACCCATATGCATCACAGTGAGCTTCTTGGGCGCTCTCAGGATTGCCATCCCCACACAGCTCTAACCTATGCCAAAAGCTTCACGTGGGACCACAGCAGCGCTCTAGAGCTGGTCAGATCAACCCACACTGGCTAATTTGGGCTGGCAACAGCCAGTTGACTTCATAACACATGTACAGGCTGAACAGATCTCCTCGTCTTTCAAAAAGCATGAAGTTGCACCATCCTCCGTCCACACTACACTACACACGTGGAGAGGCAGATGTTCTCCCGCAGTTCAGTGTGATGCAACACAAGCCACTACAGCTGCGTGCTGTGCACAAGTGGCCAGATGTGCTGGTGAAACTAGCTAAGTAGCACCAAAGATACTTCTCACTCGCAAAACCTTCACAGTGAACCCTCTTTCACCCAAACTGTGCTGGGATGACCTATTTTTTCTCATTGACGAGAATTCCAGTAAATTGCTGGAAGACAAGGTGAGCACAGTTAAGTGGTGTTAAACTAAATAAAACATCAGCCTGCAGAGGGACCGGTATAATCTTTCTTACAGCAAGAGGATGGAATAGAAATAGAAGCTAAGACACTTTCCTGGGGGGTTTGCCACCTGCCACATCTTTCCGGGGAAAGCTCAGAATGTGGCTTTAAACCACAGATTCCCTACCTTTTTGTCACATTATTTCACACTGCCAGGGAACTCATTTGCTTCAGTCCAAACTCTCATGAAAGAGGCAACCAAAAAGAAATGCACTATTGTCTTTTCCCATTCCCTGCTTTAAAAGAAGAGGCACAGACCACTTCAGTTTGGGAAGGGAAGCACCCCACATCAGTCCCAAAGCAGAAAATAAAGTCAAACAAAAAGATCCATATCTACTCTGCGCATGCTCACGCAGCTAGGCCCAGAAAGGTAGGGCATAGCAGCTTGGCACAAGGCTCTGCAAGCGCAGCTCCTAAGAGGAGCTCGAGCCTGTCTGCCTGTGCGTGTTCCTCACAACAGTTCCTGGAAATGCGCAGGAAAGGTGTCTGGCTATAGCTCTACAGACCCAAATTCTGCCTTTTGAAAGCACCTGCATTTTCCAAAAAGAGGCAGAAGCTTATATGCTGTTATGGCAGAAAGGTCTTCCCTGGGTGTCATGCATAAGGTAGAACACCTCGACAGGGGCCTTAATGCAGACAGAGGGGCCAAGCAGCCTCTGCCCTGCCAAGGTACCTGCTGCACCCAGAGGTATTAACAGGTGTGCAGGGGGAAAGAGACCTATAATATATGCAGGTTCTTCCCTTCCCTGCAAGGGATCATCTCAGCTCGATGTAACATTAGACACTCCTCAGGGCAAGTCCACAGAAAGAGACATTAAATTTTTTTTATGCAAATCAGCCATCACAGTTGCAAATTGCAAGTCTGTCCACTCCGGCACGTGAGCAGAGATAAGACAAAAAAAGAACAAAGAAAAAACCCACCACACTCCGAATTACTTATATGGTAAGAAATTAAGACAAGGAGGCTTAAAAAAAATGAAATGAATTCCCTGAATCAAAGAATTACCACCCAGGCAGTGAAGTCCCCGAGGGGTTCCAGCCCTCAGCTAATAAAAGTTCTGCTTGGGTGGTCAAAACCACACTTGAGAACAGGAAAAAGGATTTCTCTCACACCACAAAATGGTAAGTTGCATAGGGCTACTGAGTCTTAAAATGAATTTTAAGTATTATTTTTTAAGAATTGAAATACCAATTAATTTTAGTATATTATTCCTTTTCACACTTCCAATTTACTCAGACAAGCAAATTTCATGTATTCACAGCCGCCTCTGAGCAACCACTAGATGCCTTGAACCACTCAACAGATAAGATTATGACCATTTTTTTTGATCAGTTCTTTCCATCTCCCTTAGAAAAAAAAACCCACAAGTAATTTTAAACAAGTATTTTAAACACAAGTTTAGGACTGATAAATCAGTTCTAAAGAGTCAGTGTGGGGGATGTCCATTCTAATTCAACTTTGTGTTGGGATGCAAGACTGTAGAGAGGCATGTGTTAAAAACATGACCAGTCAGAGAAGCACATCCACCAGTCGCTTGTCAGACAGACCTCATCCCACCTCCACATATGCCAGTTTCTGGGAGAGAACTCTATGGATGCTTCCCCCAAAGCAAGTCCGCAAGGCCTCCCCCAAGGCAATCACAACTCTTTAGAGGGGGTTGAGTACATCCTGAGGGATGGTACACACTGCTCTTCTCCAGCAACACAGGTCCTTCAGGTCTGGAGCCCCATCTTCTGTTTCTCCTTCTCATAACAAGGTTTTATTAATCTTTAAATCTTACATGGAACCCACTAGAGCAGCTGTTCTCAGCTTCAGCCAACAACGTGGGGTGGCAACACTACAGGCAACAGCAGGCAGGGCCAGAATCCCCTCTCTGCTCCAGGCTTTAAGGAGACATGGCACTGGAACTTTGCAGAGGGAAGAAAAAACCAGAACAAATAAAAAAGATAGAGAGGCAGGGCCTGCAAGATAAATTGCACTCCATGGCTCTCTTTCACCCCTTGCACCTCCTCCCACATCATGGAACTACCTCTTGCAGTTCCAGGAGAGGTAAGCCCAGGGAAGAGCCTTGTCCGCAGTATAACACTGTTCTCCCTCAGCCTTTGCTGGTGGTGCCATGCCATCCTGGCATAAGAGACAGCACTGGTCATAATTACGCCAGAGAGGAACCAGACTAGGTGCTCCCTGACATATCACATGTTTCAACAGCAACACTGCAAGTGCACATTGTCTTTTCCAGGTACACACAGCAACAGTGCAGCTGCAAAGCATGCAAGGTTTCACCTGCTTTAAAACCAGTGTGGGGTTCTGCTGTACCTCCAGGCTCTGCAAACATGTTAACAGCAGCTCTCCACATGGCAGCAAGAATCAGCCAGTAGCATACGGGCATTAGCATTAGGGGGAACTCTCAAAGCTGCCATAAACAGGAGTAGGCCCCCGAATCCCTACAGTAACAGTGCTAAGCCACCCTACAAATCTGCTTTGGTCCCTTCCTCACACTTTTGTTACATCTTCCAGACAGCTCAGAAAAGCAATCCACCCCATGAATAACACCTTTGCTTATCATCACTTCCCCTCTCCTAACTGCTCAAGCCTGTGAGTTACTATTCTCAGCTGTATCAGACACTGTCTGGTTATGAAAACACTCCAGCAGCAAGGCCACATGCCTGTTGACTCCTTTAATGATCTGTCTGGATTCCAAGATACGTCCCATACAAACACCTGGGCAGACACACCATCAGTCAACAGAACTATTGTGTGAGTTGTCAAGATACTTATCTTTATGTCTCACATTTAAGTTAGGAGTGAATTCAAGTCTTCAGAGCAGAAACTGCAAAAAAGCATCAGTCACTGAAAAGGAAAAAACAACTTCCAACCCCTGCACTGCTTTCTCTGCCTGGCAGTTGAAAGATAAGAACTTTATTTTTGGCAGTCAGGATGACATCATTATTGGAAGAAATTAAATGATGCCTACTTGTGCATTCCTGGACCAGGTGGCTCTTGCTTGTCTTGCAGACAAACATTTCATTGCTGAGCTGCAGATCTCTTTACAGAACAAAGCATCGTTTCACAGGTAGGGAAACTGAGATGCTTGATAATGACTTAACATTTTAAATCCACATATCAAGCCACAACTTCTCAGTTTCATCGTCTTCCTGAAAACTTGCCACAGGCACAACTGCTTTACATAACCAGCCATTACTGGAAAGCGAGGAAGAGAAACAGCACCACAGACTTAAAGTTCCTTATTTGAGGATATTCTAAGCAGTGCCACAATGCTGTATCACCTTCAAGTCACAACAGTATGCAAATCCCACATCATACAGCCCAAAGTCCCCAAAAGTCTCCCCATCATTCCACCACACTCAATTTCTAGCCCATACACCCACAAGGAACTAAACATCCCAGCTACTAGCAGATGCCAGAGCTTCTCCTCATATTCCTCTAGCTATGGAAGGAGCCTCACTACTCCCACAGCAGCTGCAGATACACTTCAGACTTTGCAAGAAGAGAGAAAACCAACACCAAGAGGGAGATAGCTTGTTGATCTGCAAACAGCACTGATATTAATAAATAGGGTGCTATCATAACAACAGAAAACTTGTCCCCATCACTATTCAGTTTGCTAAGGATATGCCAGACTGTAACAGTGCTTAGAAGGCCCCAAGATTGCCTCATCTAAGATCCACTATCCTCTTTAAACAGAATTTGATCCCAGGTGTCAAAAAGTAGAGGAGGGTTGAGCAGGGGGAACAGAGACATCGCAACACACTAGCCAGGTGAGGGATGGGCTGGAGAAGCCCCTTTGTGTATCTGTGGATGCACAGACACACGCTACTGTGAAACCAAAGTAATGGTTTGGTACCATCTGGTTAATACTGAAGCTATTGGCTTAGAGTTTCTTAGGACTTTCCCCACCACA
>WEIS01070902.1:0-15528 GCA_013389965.1 Todus mexicanus
TCATTTTTGCATAGTGTCTCTTGGTTTAGTCTCATTCACTCTCAAGTTCAAAAAATTTTCAGAAAAAATCTTTATTAGATTGGATAAAGAGTAGTTTGGAAATTGGCAAATTTTCTTGTACTGAACAAATATACATAGAAAAAAAATTAAAGGAGGATTTTGTTGGTGGGAGGCCCATAGGTGTTAATCTGAATAAACATTGAATGGTGTCTGATAAAGCAGTTCCAACATGAATTCCATGATTATGGATATCTTTTAAATTAAGAAAATACATTTTTCTGGATAATTTTTTGCTACAAAATCAAATATAATTCATAACATTCATAATCCACATAATAAAATACAGTGACTAACTCATTTTGAAAGCAGAAATGTCTAATATATGGTCAGAAACGAATTAGGAATACAGTCTTTCTTCCAGTAGAAACTCTCTGTTGTAGTTATTCAGCTTCCTTTTTAATCAATGCGCTAAATTAAGAAACCTTTAAAATATTTCATCCTGAGGTGCCACTACATAGTTTATGTTAATGTAAAAATAAAAATGATTTGCAAAGGAAAAGGTTTCGAAAGTTTAATAACTTATATTTAAAAGGATAGTAATTTTTACTACTTGCATCTATTTCAGAGTTAAGGCCCCTACTGCAATTATTTATATGGTGCATATCAGTAATAGTTCATGTACTGTCACCAAGGTCTCTAAAAAGTTAAAAAATATATTTTTAATACATTCACTATCAGGAGTTTTATAATCCTACCACTCTAAGCTAAAAGGATTAAAAAATCCCCTAGTGATATTTCCTACAAATTGGAAATGACCATGTCATGAATAATTACCTTAAGAAGCTATGCTGACACAAAAAACCCCCTTATGTGTCAATCTTCTAAACTGTTTTGATGCGAACTCCAATAATGTCTTAGTCATGCTTGGACTATTTGAAAAAGCTTAGGTAACTATCCTTCTTCATCCCCATGAAGGTGCCCAGTGCTCAATTCTGAGGCCGCTCTTGTGGCCCTCCAGCTTCCCTCTGGAAGCCTGGCCCTTATTTTGCCCTTAGCTAAATACAAGCCTTACTGTGCTCAATAATATGAGCAAGAGATCTAGGAGTGTATCAAGGTAGCAAAATTGTCTGTTTATCTGTCCTGGTTTCAACTGGGATAGAGTTATTTTTTTTCTTCTTTCTCATAGCTAGAATAGTGCTGTGTTTTGGATTCAGTGTGGAATTTAGTATGAGAAGAATGCTGATAACACACTAATGTTTTTAGTTGTTTGTCACAGTCTGGGGTCAGGACAGCCCTAAACCTGCAATAGATGTTAACCCCTTTCCCTCTCCAAAGGAGAAGAGAGTATAAGGGAGAAAGACTTATTGATTAGGAAAGGAAACTAGAACAGCTTTAATGGAAATAATAATAATCGAAACCAATCCCCCAATGGCAAATATGTTGCTGTCACCACCGATGCTGTGGAGCAGTCCCAGACTGAGCCCAGCAGCAGACGGGAACTGTGTTCGGGAGTTGGTTTCAGGAATGCACAGATTGNCTAAGAAACAAGGACTTTTCAACTTCCCACGTCTTACTAATGTGATGTGTCTCAGAATCTGGGAGGGAGCATAGCCAGAACCATGGACCCAAACCTGCCGACACCTTGTTCCATATTGTGTAACGTCATGCTGAGTGTATAGATGATGGGTAGTCAGGATGCAAAGTGTCTGTCTCTTTTGGGACTGTGTTTTCAGGATTTTCTGCTCCAGGATTGCTAACTGGGAACAGACTGGGCCTTGGTTGGTGGGTGGTAAGCGACTGAATTGTACATTACTTATTTGTGTATTCTATTAATACTATTGTTCTAATTAGTATTTTTATTTTATTTCAATTATTATATTTTTTAATCTCAATATACAAGTCTCCTCACCTTTTATTCCTCTAACTCTCTTCCCTGTTCCCCTAGATGGGGCAGGGTGAGCAAGTGGCTGTATGGTGTTTGGTTGCTGGACGGGTTTAAATCACAATGCTATCATACACTTAATTACATCGATACATCTGTTGTTTAGAAGTTCCTCCTTGGAAGGTCACTTTTGAACTTTCCATGTTCTTGTTGACATCTAAGGATGGAATAGGCATTTGGGTAAGGAAGTAGGACTGAACCTAGAACTGTTCTGGTGCATCAGATCATTCGTGAAAATTTTTCATAGATTTTGGAATACAGTTCTACATACTACATCCTTATGACTTCATGGAACTGTTCATGTTTAGCTTGAAAACTGTGAAGTATCTTCTCAGTTTACACTGAAGGTTTCTTCAGTAAGTTGACTAGTTAAAAAATGTGGAAAAGAACTAAATGTTGACTTTGTTGTCTTCAACTCATATAAACTGCCTATGCTGTATCTTCTGTCAATGCCTGCATCCACATCTTTAAATGTTGTTTAGAAATCATGCTTTTTCCTCTACCAAAGGCACTACGCATTGCATAGGTACCTCATATGAGAACCTGTTCTGACTCATAACTCCTGATCAATTTTAGCACACTGCCAGTTAAGTCTTCAGTCATCATGGGTTAATTTTACAAGCAGAACAAAGATACCATAAGCCTCAACTAAGTGTCAGTAGACCTTCAACATCCCTATTTAAATTTAGCAACAGAAAGCAGGTATCTATTTGAAGCATACATAAAGACCTCTGGCTCAGTATTTCTACCTTGGAAATGGCTTTTTCTTGCCTAATGTGATTTAGCATGATTTGAAAAACAAATATTCCCTTAGAAATATGCAAATTAATTTTTTCCCTAGCTCCCAAATTTCTCAAACTAAGGTCCTGTTTTCTGCTTAGAATTCTCACCAACCTCCCCTACTCTCCTACCCCCTCCCCGCAACCAACCAACCAACTAAACTCCCCACAAAACAAAGTAAAGGGAAACTGATAAATATCTAGCCATTTGGGCCTTAGGATACATTTGAGGAAGCAGAATATGACCATTCAAAACCTCCTAAAAACATCTGAATGTAGAAGCGTACAGGAGGCTGCAATGTTTTCAAAGTATTCATGCCTCTTTATGTAGATAAAAAAAAAGTGGTGTCTTTGAAATTGCTAGAAATAATAAAAATCTTCCCTGTGTCTTCCAGTTGTCTTATCTTGGCATATTCTCCTCTTAAAGGGTTTGCGCCTTTCAGAATGGCTTTCAAAGTAAATATATGATAGATATCTTTGTCAAAAAAAGCAGCTTGATTCCATGTTCCAGTTACTATAGATCAGCATCTATGGTCCCTGGATGCCTGGGACCATAAGGGCTTTCTCAGCAGTCCCAGGGAACAGATTGGCTATATAAACAGCACCAAAAGCAGCACATGCAGAAAAAGAGAAACCCTGCTGCTTCATTATTTTTCCTGCAGCTGTATGGGCTGTCTCATGCCTCGCTTATACTTTTATAGGGAGTAATCATATTGAGAACACCTGGGGTGACATGTAATTACAGTATGATTGTGTGGAAAAATGTGGGTCTATTTAAATTTCTCAGGGGCTATAGACAGCTGGTTCCTTTTAATTCTTACAACAGCATGTGTTCTGTAACAGCTGGAGATGCGTTTTCTATTCAGCCTCATTTGATGGATTGATCATGAGGCAGGTGATCAGCAATTTCTGAACTGTAATCCAAACTCTACCACTAACTTGCTCTTAGCCTTGGGCAAACCACTTAGGGTCAGATACATCTGAAGTATTTAACCATCTAAGGAATGATCTAGGTAGAATATAGCTATTTGTGTCCAAAACTACAGTTTTGAAATTCAGGTTAATCGTGTCTAGCTTCAGAAACACCCCTGTACAGAAACTGTGGTAGATTGTTGTTTTGATATAATTCTGTCTTAATTATCCATAGTTCATCCATAATTTTAAATTCTTTCCTCATATTTAAGGATGATCAGCAGACAAAAAGAAAATAAAAAAATAATGCTGACCTTGCTCAGATATGAATCCCATTGAACTCTCGAATTCTAACACTCTAACAGAAAAAAAATATTGCATGAACAATGCACTATTGGTTTCTTTTGAAATATGACTACAAAAGAAACCTATTTTAAACCATTTTTATCCATAATCAGTTCTCTTTTCTGCCTGAAGGAATGGAGTTGCATATCTTCTTTTCCTTTCCCTTCCCTCCCCTCTCTTAAAAAGCAAATGCATGCCCTATCCATCAGATTATAGGCTTACTGAAAATAATTCAAGATTTTCCAATGTACAGAGCAAGAAAAATTGAATATGATTAGAATTTAATAGTTTTCCTTTTTAATGAGAACCTCAAACTCTCTTCTTTGACACCAAAAATTGCATATTTATCTTATTCAATGACTACTTAATATCAAAAGCCTGAATATAGTCATCAAAACCTAATATCTCTTCTTCCTAGTGCATGCCTGAATCACTTCAGCTACTAAATCACATTATCTTAGGTCTAGTAAGTATTGATTTTTTTTCCTAATTTTTATGCTGTGAACAGATTTTACAGAAAGGGAAAATATGTCTTGCTGTTCTTCCTCCATCATGGGAAATGAGGGCTTGAACCTGTGTTGGATAAAGAAGACAATGAACTGGATGCTTTTCACCATGTATTGTGGAAAGTCTAGGAGCTGAGCAACACATCATGAAGCTGCAGGCTTATAACCCCAGCAGGACAATCCTGAGACCTGCTTCACAGGAATTAAGTGGTATGTTGCATTGCTTATCTTCTAGAAAGAGAAGTCGTTTAGGGAGAGGTCCAAAAATCCCACATAAGCATGCAGTTCAGTTTACATATATGTGTACAGAGCAAACGAGTTCATAAAACAAAGAACAATGAACAAAATGAAACAACAACACAACACTGAATAGCAGCTAATGAACTCTTTTGTTTCATTAGCCATTATATCCAAATGCTTCATCATACGAGGCTGCTGTATCTTTTTTACAATGCTATCCTAGAGATGTTGCTATTTCAACTGGGCTGAACATGTTGATGTCTATTTTATTTTTTATTCCTAAACCATCTAGGATTAAAAAAAATAATAATAAAAAAGCTATTAGAGTGTTCATATTCCATTGAGAGTGTAATCTGGGATACACATTCATCTAACAGTGTACACCTACATCACAGAAAGAAACAAATCAAGTGTAAGGTATTAAAGCCAAAGATATTTTCTGTGTAAAATAGAAATGCAAGAGGAACAGGTGATACTGCTCACTAAAATGTACTATTTGCTTTGGCAACTCTCCAGCAGACAGAGGACTTGGATAGAATAGTTATTTCCATGGAAAGTATTTCAAACATAGCTGAGGGAAGTGGAGGTGGGAGTGAGAGCTGACTAATCTTTCTGTTGAAGTAGTACAAGAACTCAGAGGCTTAAAGGCAGACAAATCAAAAATCTTCTGTAAAGACCAGGGAGACAAGTACTTGGTGTGGAAAAGGGAGGTCTTTGTCCTTGCCTCTGCACTGCATTTTACATTCAAAAGGGACTTTCTACAATTGGTAAGTGGTATTTACCTCATTACCAACCTGTTTTTTACCCAGGCTTTCCTCCCCATGAAATATTTAAACATCTCATCTAAACATGATGAAGTACCAAAGTGAATGTTTTACCCTGAAGCCTGCTAGTGTCACTTTATTCCCAAAAGTATTCAGACTGTTCACCTAAGACAATGCTTGGTATTGAACAAAAGATGTGGAGTTGTTTGTTGTTTGCATACTTGCACTTCCAGGAGGCAGCATCCTTGCTTAGAATTGAACTCTCTGTTAGAAACTAAGAATGGACATCTTTACACATGAAGCCTGCATTGAGAAAAGCTTTGGGAGATTCAACTCTCATTGCCTAATGTTACTCTAGCATTGTGGGGTTTTATTACTTTAGGCTATCCAGCATATATATACACTTATATTTATTTAGGGGGGGGTAAAATTATGTAATTATGTTGGCAATAATAAATCTTAGAGTAATACAATTAAGTAAACGGCTGATATTTTTCAATGCTACACAGTTGTTTAAAAGTATTTTTGGAGGCTTTTTTTTTTTAGTTTTTGCAATTAGTCAAAATAATACATGTTTTAATTAATATCTTTTCAGATCTCCACAGTACTCATCAATTACATCAGTATTATTTGCTGATGAAGTAGAGTAAATGCAAAAAATTTTACGTTATTAGTAGTCTAATACTGCTGTTTGGAACATGAAATTCATTTTGCAAATGCCTCTGTAAGTTACATATTTATTCCCTGTAAACTTTAAAAATGGTACTTCTTAAGGAGAAATAAAACAAAGTTAGAAAAATTGTTTAAATATCTTTTGACATGAACATTTTTTTTTCAATTAGGAGTTATATATAGACATGAAGAAGTTCATGTTAGTCACCTGTTTCAAGAGAATAATGATCCTTTCTAATATAGTATAAAATCTATTTTCAAGTTAAATGAATTATTTCTTGTATTACAACTTTCTTGAATTCTTCTTGTCAATCACATTTTTTTCTGCTTTTCAGATAGATAATGCGATTCTACTATATAAAAATCTACAGAAACATTTGGCAAAGATGAAAGGTTGACTAAGCAGATTAAATAGTGAAAATTTCCACATATAAAAAGTTTTCAAATTAACAGAGCAAACTAAACGAAAATGTGGAGAGAATTTTTTTGCCCTGAATTTCTGAAGTGTTAATAATTTTACCTTTTCTAGTTAACAACAGAACATAAGCAGAAATCAAAACTCTTGATTTATAAATTATTATATTTTAAAGTAGTGCATACATACACTTAACTGGTATTTCCATATTTTTGCTTTGATAAATATTTACCCCATAGTGTCACGGTTTGGGGTCAGGGCACCCCCAAATCTGCAACAGAACGCTCTCTCCCCCTCCCTACCCAAAAAGGGAAGAAAGGAAATAAAGGAGAGAGACTTATCGATTAGGAAAGGAAACTAGAACAGCTTTACTAAAACATGAAAATAATAATAACAATAATAATGAAAAGAAAGAGTAAATATATACAAATATGTACAAAACCCAGTATTGAACCCAGCCCCCCCTAATGATAAATACGTTACCATCACCACTGATGCTGTGGAAGGGCCTGGCAGTAGATGGGAACCGGGATTTGGATTCAGAGATGCATCCAGGCCCTGGGGCCCAGCCAAGGCCAAGCCAGAGGCTGAGACTGGGGCCAGAGGCCTCAGGGAAAAGCTGAAGCTGCCACGGCCAAACCAAGGGAGGAAGAGCCCTGAAGCCAAGAGAGCAGCTCAATCTGAGAGAAACGGAAAAAGGGCAAAAAGGAGCAAAATGGCAAAAGGGGCAAAAGAGAGATTGAGACCCTTGTGATCCCTCAGCTTTATACCAAATATGATGTATATGGGATGGAATACCTCATTGGCTAATTTAGGGTCACCTGTCCTGTTCGCTCCTCCCTGAAGGTGCAGCCTTTACTTTTCTGCACCCCACAGTGTGGTACACAAAATCTAGCAGTGACCTTGATTTGCATACCAATCCTTGGTACTAACTATAAACATGGAGCGTTATCACTGCTAGAAGCAGACACTGCAAGAACATGCTGCTAACTTCAGAGTGCAGTTAGTAAGAAGAGATTTAACTGAAAAGCAAAAATCACTGAACAGAATTGTTCTGTTCTAACCCAAGGACACATAGTTACTCCAAAATAAAAAAATCCCAAACATTATGTGAGAGTCACAGGTAAGACAGAATAGTTGACAGATCATAGTACATTTGGATAGTGGGATGTATTTAAGAACCATCAAGTTTAGAACTTTGACCCTGCTTGTTTGTCTTGCACACTCACTCCAGAGCCCACAGCATTGTGTTTACTAGGTCTCAGCTCCCTTTCCCTACGTGACAGTTGCTGTTTCATAGATATGTGCAGTGTCACTGGTTGCACTGGCCAAGGTTCCTGAGCATCCCTTGACTTTCATCTCCATGCAGCTCTCTGATTTCTGGAAGCAGGATGAGCCTACTTGTTTCTGCGAATCCTTCCTTTTCAGCTCCAAACCTAAGTTTTTCTAGTCTAATCCACATACAGAAGCAAAAATGTGTCAACGTCTTCCTGGTTCAGGACACACCATTATTGTTTATGCCTAGTGGTACCAATATTACAAGCAGTCTGTACCCATTTTAGCTACTAAGTATGAGGTTTCTGCTTGAGAATTCAGAAATTCAAATCTGGACATACAGTCATCCCCAAATATATAATTATCTGCCATCTGATAGTATTCAAAGTTTAAGTTACTTTTTTGCCTACAATAATCCAAGGATAACTTCTGACACATATCCTTCAGTATTGAATAAGAGCATTGAATGGAACACTCCTGAAACAAAGTTTTGGATCTCATTCTTATATGATGCTTGAATTTCACTCTTATTAATATTCTCTACAATACACACTGTTCACTTTTTGACATTACTATGCTAGACAAAAATGTTTCTTAATGAAGAGCTACATGCTGTCTCTCAATGCAGAAACTGAGCCTCTGCAGAGTTTTGTTTGATCAAACTTAGTGTTTGGGGGGTTTTGTTTGTTTTCTTTTGTTTTTTGTGGGTTTTTTTTCTGTTGTGTTGTTTTGTTTTCAAATGAAACAAAGTCTAATTCACACCCTACTCTACTGCCAAATGTTGTCAAAGAAATAGTGGGGAACCCTCTTACTGCCAAGGTGGATAAAGGAAGATAATAAATATTTTAAACAAATATCTGATTTTTCAATATTTATTCAACGCAAAGGATTCACTGAACATCTTCAGATTGCACATAGCTATAAAAATTGTTTTGTGCATTAAGAACTCTGAAATATTTCACAGAAATAATAGGTTGGGAAATACCATTAAGATCATCAGGTTCAACCATTAACCTAGCACTGCCAAATAGCAGGGATCAGTACATCCAGAGTGCAGGAGATGCTTCTTCCTCTGGTAAAACCTCTTGTCTGATCATGGTGTCTCCCCTGTCAGGTAAGTAAGTTTCTTTAGTCACTAAAGAACAAATCACACAGATTATTAGTTTATTTTATATACTATCATTTTCTATTCCTAGACATAAATTCAGTTAGTTCTTTGACTTGAAATCTTGGAATAGTATAATCAAGTTTGGGACGGACCGCAGGAGATCTTCAGTGCAACTTTCTGCTCAAAGCACGATCAGCTGATCAACTGGTATCAGGTTGCTTAGGGCTGTATCTAGTCAACTCTTGAAAACTTTGAAGGATGAATACTGCGGAACTTCTCTGGGCTCCACTGCTTGACTGTCCACATAGATAAAAGTTTATTTTTATATTTAGCTCTCATTTCAAATATATACCTGTCATTATTCATCTTCTCACCCACCAATGCTGTGAAGAGCCCAACTCTTGTCTTCTTAAGAATATCCCCATGAAAAGTGGACAATGCTGCAGGATCCCCTGTGGGCATCTTTTCCCCAGGCTGGATGTGCCCCATAACCTCTGCTCACAGAGAAAGTGCTCCAGCTCTGACCATCTTGATGGTTTCTGCTGAACTCACTCCAGTTTGTAGATGTTGTTTCTGTATTGGGCACCCCAAAACAGGGTACAACATCTAGAAGAGATTTGACAAGTGCTGAGTAAAAAGGTGGATGATGACTTCCCTTGATCATGCTTCTGTTCATACAGACTGAGAGGCTATTGACCTTTCCTGTTGCCAGGACACAGTGCTGGCTCACTTTCAGCCAATGTCCCCCAGGACCTTTTCCACAAGTCTACTAGTCACGCAATCCCCCGCCTGCTTTGCTGCAAGGAGGTCTTCCTTCCCTGGAGCAGGACTCTGCATTTGGCCCTGTTTATAAGATTCTTGTCAGTTCAAATATGAATTAACCTAGGAGTACTAGTGTCTGATTTTCCTTAAATCCAGATGTGCATAGACGTTCTTTATTTTATTTATCTTGGATTAAGGAGTATGGAAATAATGTCATAAAACCTTTTTAATGATTTTTTTTGGTGTTATTTATTGTTTACTCAGTAAATGATCTGATCGAGTCATTGTGGGCTACCTCATAGCATAATCTTTGCCATTTATGTAATTTCATTCATTGAATCTAAAGCTTTTGGAAATACCTGCATAATCTACTAATACACTATTTTTTAATGTTAGGAATGCAAAAAGGTGATTTTTCTATCAAAGATTTATTTTTATGACCAATATTTCTGCCTTGTGCAGTATCATAATATTTTCTCTTCCTGGAGGTGTTCATGTTGTGATATAATCTAAAACTCAAACAGTTACTTGTCAGTTTTCATGATTTCCATAAACAAGATGTTCAATTCATCAACAGGAGAGAAGTAATTTTCATGGGCCTGAAGCTTTGAGTACAAATAGTCATAAGAGCACACCCAAGTGATTTTGTCCTTGAAATTCACGGCAGGATGTATTTCAATTAGCTGCTATATGATCTGAATTCTGTTTCAAATGTTCACAAATGTTCGAGAAAATTTTTGTTTGAATTTTTGAAAACATGCAAACTGATCATTGTGTAGCCATGCTTAAACTGTAATCAAGTGAAATTTGAAGTAAAGGTAGTAATTGCATTATCCACTCCAAATAAAATAGCCTCAGTGACTCAGAATAAGAGATGCAAGGAGTGAACTAGATAGCAGTATTAAACCACTTTGATTTCACTATTTTATTGTAAGCTACAGTAAGATAGTCCTATTTTAAAAAAATAATGTGTAAGTGTAACCCGGTACTGACCCCTGGGGAACACTGTTAGATACAGGCCTCCAACTAGATTCTGCACCACTGATCACAGCTCTCTAAACTCTAGTTCTCAATCCACCTCTCTATGCAGCTTCCTAAGCTTCCACATGAGGACATTATGGGAGACAGTGTTAAAAGCCTTGCTGAAGTCAAGGTAGATAACATCCACTGCTCTCCCTTCAGCTACCCAGGAGATTATCAGATTGGTCCTCTTGGTGAATCCACATTGAACACTCCTGATAATCTTCGTTTTCTCCACATGCTTTGAGATGACCTCCAGAATGAGCTGTTCCATCACCTTTCCAAGAACGGTGGTGAGACTGACTGGTCTGCAGTTTCCTGGGTCCTCCTGCTTGCCCTTTTTGAAGACTAGAGTGACACTGGCTTTCCTCCAGTCTTTAGGCACCTCTCCAGCGTCAAAAATGGTGGAGACAACATCAGCCAGCTCCCTCCACACTTGTGGGTGGAACCCATCAGGGACCTTGGAAGTGTGGGTGTCCAGTTTGCCTAAATGATCTCTGACCCAATTCTTGTTGACCTTTATTGACGACCTAGATGAGAGGATTGAGTCTACTATTAGTAAATTTGCAGATGACACCAAGTTGGGGAGCAGTTTCAATATCCTGGAGGGTAAGAAGATGCTGCAGAGGGACCTGGACAGACTGAGTCAATGGGTTGAGACAAATGGTATGAGATTCAACAAAGTAGGGTCCTACACTTTGGCCACAGTCGCTACAGACTGGGGGAGGNTGAAGGTAGAGTCCTGCTTTCTCCAGACTCTCTCTCTGTTACGTCCAGGCACTGGAATTCCTGCAGGCCAGTCTTAGCAACAAAGACTGAATCAAAAAGGTTTTCAGTATCTCCACCTTCTCTGTATCCTCCATCATCAAGTCACCATTGGAATAGATTCAGGGTCAAACTGTATCAGTAATTATTATTAGAACAGTTTCTTTGATCAAGATGTCCAAGGGAGGGCAAATCAAACTCAAATGGAAGTCAGCTATGGATCAATTTTCCAGAGATACTTGAAGTAACAAAGCATCTTATAATTTTCAAGTACTCAGTGAAAGAATCCCAAATTTAGTGATCCTGAAGGCAAAAGCCTGAAGATGAAACATATTTGTTATCTGGCCTGTTTGGTTTGCATGCTAACTATATATTTACCGCTGCATTTNTTCCTGCAGGCCAGTCTTAGCAACAAAGACTGAATCAAAAAGGTTTTCAGTATCTCCACCTTCTCTGTATCCTCCATCATCAAGTCACCATTGGAATAGATTCAGGGTCAAACTGTATCAGTAATTATTATTAGAACAGTTTCTTTGATCAAGATGTCCAAGGGAGGTCAAATCAAACTCAAATGGAAGTCAGCTATGGATCAATTTTCCAGAGATACTTGAAGTAACAAAGCATCTTATAATTTTCAAGTACTCAGTGAAAGAATCCCAAATTTAGTGATCCTGAAGGCAAAAGCCTGAAGATGAAACATATTTGTTATCTGGCCTGTTTGGTTTGCATGCTAACTATATATTTACCGCTGCATTTTAAGTGATATATGAAAAAAATAGATGTATTTCCAAGATCAATACTGTCACAAGTAGTTTCTTATATACCTAACTCATATTCACATAATGATTAAAAAATCATAAAGAAAATAGCAGGAAATTTAGCTAAAGTATTGTCATCCTTATTTGCAGACAGAAGACTACAAAACCTAAAGCTGAATAAAAACATAAATAAATAAAAGAAATCATAACTTATTAGTTAAAATTCCCTGAAAAGAGATTACATAACTCAGTGAGAGTTTATTTAGTAATTTATTAAATCAGAAGTCTGGTAGGATTACATTAAGGATTGATTCAGTCAGTAACTATGCCATCATGGAGTTAATAAAGTAATGTGCTTATAGCTCATGGGTTGCTGCTAGGTAATTTAAACCTTTAAACATTAAAATTTACTGCTGTTTTCTTCAGAGAAAAAATGATCTGAAAAGTGCTTTGTTCAAAGTTGTAGAGGAATTTGACACGGTTTCACATCAAGGCAAAAGTCAAGCTGCAATGAAGAACAAATCTCATACAATATGAAATATTTACTACCTCAGAGATTATTATTCTGATTTTAACCTCATTTTATCAGTAATGTTCTAATCAGAAACAGACACACATTTGTCACAGCAAGACTCATAATTACATCTAGTGGTTCAAAAACTCAATTTGAAATGTAGAAACTAAAATGAGAGGAGATAGAAAAGCAGCAGTGTCCTGTGCAAATTGTTGGTAGGAGTCTGACTTGGCTTTGTAATCTGGAATGTCCAGTATATTTCAGATGAATGTCCAGCTGAACTTCATTCATCTTTGGAAAGCAGAACAACACAAAAATCTCTCATCTCCTTATCAGCAGTTTCAGTTAGACTACAAGTGGGCTTTTTTTGTTGTTGTTTGCCTTTGTTTTATTTTAGTTTGTTTTAAGAGAAGTGTCCCCAGTTCCACTGATATTAAACTTTGTAGTTTTCCTCTCTACAAATACACTTCTAATATCGAGATATTTTTTTATCTGTGCTTAATTTTAGATGAACATTTCTACTGCTTAGGTGTGACTGACAAAATTGTTTCTTAGATTGCATAAAATGGAAGGTAAAAAAGAATAATTAAAAAATCCAGTTTTTATTTCATCATAAGAAACAATCCATTTATTCGACATGCATTTATTTTACATGAAAACCTACTGTTCCTAATCAGAAGACTGAGGAGTCAGTAATTCACTTAACAGTTGGCCTGATTAGGGCCAATTTTGTACTCTGGGCTGCACACACAGCCTGCCTGTCAGGCCTGTGTTGTATTGCAGAAATCCTTTGGCCACAGCATAAATTTAACCAGCTGATAGTAACAGAGGTACCTACAGGCAGCTTCTACTTTAGTAGCTACCAGATACGGGCAATTATGCCATCTGGATGTCCTTGCCTTTATCTAAAAGAAGTTCATATGGTGACTTTTTTTTTTTTTTTTTTTTTTTAAAAAAAAAAAAAAATAAAAAAANTTTTTACAGAATAAATAATAAATAGAGTTGTTTTCTTTTAAGAATATTGGACAATGACTTCAATGACCAAAATGAGCAAATCTTTCTATGGGCAGGATCTGCATGATGTGCCATGTTCCGATCAGAAGACCATTTGATGCTGCATAGCTGAGGAATCCCAGTATTTTAAGGGGTTTAAGATTATCTATGCTATCTTCTCCTTCTTTATTGTTTTAGGTGTAATATAGAGTATTTTATACGGTCCTTTAAAGAGCTTAAGTGTGTTTCTTACCAGGATCATAGCAAAACAAAATCTGCTGGTACAGAATGACAATACAGATAAACATTAATAAGTACTCATCAAAACTAATAAACTGCCAATGATTTCAGAGTAAGATACTTCATAGCAAAGGCAACCACCTGTATTTTTATACCTACCACAAACAGAAACTTTGATCTTGATTTGCATGCACAATAAATATAAAATAATGTATTTTATGTATTTCTGTTGTTGCCAACTATCATTTTTTTATGTTTGCAATTATGCATGTAACTTTAAAATTATTATGAACTCAAACCTGAAGTGACGACCACTATAATTGTGTAAATAAAGCTTGTGAAAGTAACTTTTATGCATTCTTAATAGTTTTGTGGAAGTACTGAATTATAAAGGAATAATATTCACTGAAAATTTCAAAAATTATCTAGCAGTTATTTTAAAGACTTTCCCAGTGACATTTGGAACAACAGTATTGTAGGGCAATCTCATTACTAGGTCTCGGAGGCTAGTTAGCGACCAGCGGTTACACATGTACATGTTATACTCAGAGGATCACTTTGAAAAATTGCAGATTTCCTCAGCTGAAACTTCTTGCTATGAAACTGGATATCAGGTACACAAGGCCAGTTGCCTATGTTTTCATGTCTATTGTCTCCTATTTACAATGCTACAAACCCATCTAATCTACGGCAAACTTTGACTATGAGGACCTGCATGTAACTTGACCTTTTTTCAGAATGGACCAATGTGCCATGGATCAGATACAAATGGGTTTTGATTGGTAATACTCAACATAACCTACATGGGAAGTAGACCATGAGTAGTTAAGAAACAATTTTAATTTCTTGATGAACAACATTCCTAACAGTCATTAGTAATGTGACTGAAAGCCTCTGCAAGTTTGAATGCATCTACAAAATTGACAGCTGACCTGAAATTAGCCCTTCTAACATTAATGTTAGTTTAAAATTGTATCAATATTCTATGATAGGATTCTTTCTTAGACTCAAAATCAAGGTACCCACATGAAAACAAATTCTTAACACTGGTCCCTGGAAGTTCCTCTAGATTCATAGATTCATAGAATCTTAGAGGTTGGAAGGGACCTTAAGAGATCTTCCAGTCCAACCCTGCTGCCGAAGTAGGATCACCTAGGGCAGTCCACTGTAGACGCACTGATTGCAATCATTTGAAACAGCACTTGTTAGCACAGATGAAAACTATTTTATAGGAATTGAAGAGCATAGAAGATCATGTTCCAGTGTCCAGAAACTTTCAGTGGCACTGCTGGTTTCAGTATAAGTGTAACCTAATAAGCCAGGTGCAGATTAGTTTTGACTCAAAAACCCAATAAGTGCATTCTAGTAGGATGTTGTGTTTCAAGAGTTAGTATCTACAATCACTCAAGAATATGAAGAGCTGTCTGATCAGCTGTGTGAATTCTTCCACTTTCAAGTCAGTCATCTTGTTTTTTTCCTTACCAGCACATTTTTCTTAAATCCATTTATTTATTTATT
>WEIS01070903.1:0-23771 GCA_013389965.1 Todus mexicanus
ATAGGAGCTCTCATTTTGTCCTGCTTCCTATATGCCCTACTTTTTGGACATTTTTTTTTCCTATGATCCTCTTGTCACTTTCTCCCACATGAAACTGCTTTTTAGGTGTTGTTTTTTGTTTTTTTTTCATTAAGGGACTTTGCTGTTTTAATTGGAATATATTCAACAAAACTCGTTACCAATTCCTGTGCCAGTTTTTGTTTAAAAATGCAAATATAGAAGAAAGGATGTTGTAGGGACAGCTGGTATATTGCAAAAACACAACTTCAAACGCATTTTACTTTTAATTTTTGTCTTGTTGTGTCTCAGTGTGTTAACTGTATCTGGATTGCAAGCTTAGTTTTCTTCACCTTGTGCCTACAATGTTAGGGTAAGGTAATACAGTTCAGTGCCTTATATCTCAGAAGTGGGAACCTTTTTTTGAATCTGATACTGACTTGCTTTGCCTCCCACTTACCCTACAGCTAAGAGGAAAGAAGATTTTAATTTTTTTTTTCATTAAGTACCATGCTATTTTCAGTAAAAAGCCCAGCTATAGTCCTGTGAGACAGCTACTCCTTGAGTAGCTAAGGAAAAAAAGAATAATTAGATTGCTTTTTTCCCCCAGTCATTGGAAATAAAATTGCAGTATTTGAGTTATTTTGAATAAATACTCTGCATTAGACTTTTTGATCTGATAAAATTTACTACAGGTGCATTAGACCTTTGATTGAATTTTCATAGTATGTTCAAGCACTAGGTATAGTGCACGTGTATTTTTTTATAACTTAAATCATGTAAATGCTAGCAATACTGCCAACTGTGTGTTGCTGCTGGAGAGCTTTCAATGACTCAAACACCCGAAGCAATTTCAGTGACCCAAGCTTTAAAATAATATAACATATTACAGTGTTTTCTTAATTTTTCCTAGTTTGGCCAACCCTATATAGATAAAAGCAGCATTTAAGGTAATAAATTTATATAATTATGTATTATAGTATCTATATCCATTATACAACTCTTTTATATTATCTGTAACAGATAATGTTGATATATATATAATATCTCAATATGCTGCATGCTAGAAATAAATGTATCCTAATATTGTTGAAGCTTTTTAAGAGAATATAGCATGCATCTCAAAGTTGTGGTCTGGGACAAGGCTTTATGATTATGGCCATTAAAATAAGGGTTTCTTTTCATAGAGAAAAGCCACATTAGTTGTCTGACGTGCATCTTTCCCTCAGCACTCTGAACAGGACTTTTATCAGTGAAGTTTCTCTCTGTGTGTAGAAATACAGCAAGAAGAACGGAATAGTTTTTAGGACCTTCTTAAAATTTTAGTGTTGGGTACCTGGTTTGTCTGGATCTTAGTACAGCATGACAGATGTAGGTAGAGGTGTTTTAGAGCTGTATGTTTCAGATGAGGTGTAATTCACCTCTGTCTAACTCAGCATGGTTACATTTCTGACATGTCAGATATGCCTCCTTCCCATGCAGCGGGCAAACACTTTGAGGCTGTGCCGCTGTGCAGGTGTCCTGCAAGAAAACAGATCCAGGCTACCCACAAAGGACTGAGGAGAGAAAAGTGCCAAGAGAAATCATTACACCACCTCCCTTTTCCCAGAACAGAGCTTGTGAGGACTTTGAGGGAAGAAGCAAAGGAGAACAGAGTAACTCCAAAGGATTTATAGCATGGTTGTCAAGAAAAAGGAAGCAGAAATCATCACGTGAGGGGAAGCAGGATAGTCCTGAGATACAACAGGTGTCATCAGGAACCCATCAAGTTGTTTATAAGGTGGTGGTAGATGAATCTTTTGGCTTGATTTCGTGAGAGGCTTGGATCTAGACTTTCTGTTGGGATGAATTAGAGCAGTGAGACCTCAATAGTTATGCAGAATCAGGCCTTCTGTTGTTACATAGGATGATGTGTTTACTGGTGCCTTGATTTGAGTTTGATTGCAATTTATTACTAGATGATTTAAAATTGAAGATCTTTACTGTAAGATGTATATGGAGTGGTGAGAAAGGGAAAGATATAAAAGAAGCGGGGGAGAGAACAAGACAAATGTTCTACATAAGGTTAAACTACTTGCAGAGACAGCCAAGGTGGGAACAAAAGGGAACGCGTCAGATGGTAAGAAGCAAAGTGTAAGATTAAAGGGAGAATTTTAGATATGATGACCCAATAACTTACCTTTATATCATCCTCTTCAAGTTAGAAATGAGCCTGGGAAGCCAAGCTATGATTCAGAGACAAGATGCAATTCAAATACTGCTTTGATTGTGATCTCTAAGGCAAAGGTAGAAATGACCTTCCTAAAGTTTTGCTTATGCAGATGAGGATGAGCTCAGAACCCTAGAGAGAATTCTGGAGCCATCTCATAAGGATTGTGGAGGTTGAATCTCACACAGCATGAAGCTGTGATAGCAGTACCTCCCTTGCAGGTAAGTATATAGGTTTGGATAAACATATATGTTGTCCAACTGAACTGCCCATGCCAGGGTTTGTTTTCCTCCCTTTTAACGTTTTCCATCCTCAGATATTTCAGTTACTCATGCATTGTCTGTCTGTAAATAATCCTTATTGTTCCTTCACTGACTCTAAAATTGGGATTGAACCACTACGGGGTCTGCGTATGACAGCAGAATAGTGAACATATGCTGCTAATACTTCAGGAGCGGGAGGAGCAATATTCAATTACAAATCTGTTCCTCTCACACCTCAGTGGGTTGAAAAGCTTCAGGATAAATCCAACAGGAAAGACGCAAGAGAGGAACATGGAAAGTAAGCTAAAATGCAAAGCAGCTTTACCAAAGATTGATTATGAACATAACTAAAATGGTTACTTGGTAAAGGATTATTACTTGTCTTCACATAGGAATGGGTGGTGGATTTATCTGGATCGTTTTCCATGGTGCTACATGAAACAGAGAGGGGAGGAAGTTTAGTGTAGGTATTGTAAAGGACACAGTGAGGTGGCTCACAAGAACGTGTCAGGAGGACATGCTCCAGGAGAAAATTTGGGTCCAAAGAGATGATTAGTGGGAATCTCTAAGAACTGATCTGGATATTACCATTTAATAATATCTAGTAACAGTAGCCTAAAAAGTACAAGTGGATGAATGAAAATGACCAATGACACAAGATAGGAATGTATGTCTTCAACACAGAAGCAGACTGTAATATCAGACAGGATTTCATGGGCTGGTAATAATACAGAGAGGATAGACATGCTATGGGAATGTATAAATTTCTGCCCTACACCAGTGAACCGTATAGTGGAGCAGAAGGATTAGTAAGTCGATTGTGTTGCAGTATCTTCAAAACAAGCAGTGAGAGAAGCCTTGTAAAAGTGAATCCAGTATATATTAAAAGCTGTACATTCCATAAACAGGAATAATATTTATGTCACTGAATAAATCACTGGTAAGACTAAATTCTGTGTTTTGATCGCCCAAATACAAAAAGAAATCATTCATCTGGAACACATATGGACAATTGCTATGAGGAGGATCAGGGAAATGGCAATCTTGTGCAGAGAAAGACCAATGGGCTTTGGCTTGCTTAGCCCTCAGCAGAAGGTTGCTACCCTTTCTGCAACAAGTGCTTTTGTAAATGCAGAAGAGAGAAGTTAGAGCGTATTTCCTTTTCTCTGGTAACATTGTCAGTTTAAAAGTTTTCTGCCTCTGTTCCAACCCTGTATCATGCCCTTGCCTGCAGGCAGCAGAGTTGCCTGTGAGAGCCCAGAGGACCAAGCCCATGCAGCAGATGAAGGGCAAGGCTGGTGATGGACAGCTCAGCGCCAAAGGAAGCAAGGGTGGCCATTTACTGAGCTAGCATTGTCACGCAAAAATAAAGGAGAACTCTACTTTTCTATAAAGCTGAAAGTATAATAATGTTGGAGCAAACCAAGCTAATGTAAAATTAATGTTTACTTAATTTGAAAATAGAAATTGGAAGGCCTTTTGTGTCCCTTCAGGCAGCTGAGGTTCTCAGTCCACTGGAGAGCAGGGGAATTAAACTCTGTACATGCACCCATAGTAGTCTTAGAGCAGGAACTGTGTTCATGCACCTCGGGATGGGATGATGGAAGGCATTCTTGAGTTATATGTATAATAACTCATCCAGTGAGTCCCATTTATCTTTGTTTTAGTAATCCCATAACACAGCCACCTTATTTCCCTGCAAGTTTTGCCTTTAGAATTAACAAAACTGGCAAACTGATTAGCTCATGGTTCCCTTTCCTCCTGTCAAAAGTAGTAGGAGGAATTAGATGTAAATTGCTATCTGAAATTCAGAGGAAATCTGTACCAGCTCTAATGATGCTTGAGTTCACTAACTGCTGCGTAAAGTCATGTCGTCTTTAAATTTTATTTGAATTGAACATGAGCATTGCAGCACCTTGTATCTTTAACTATGTTTTGCTCCGTGGCAAGATGTTTAGATCAGTGTAAGTCAGGTATGTCAGAAATCTCATTCTTGCTGCTTGAATGTGCTGCTTTCTGCCTTGGTAAACATGAGGAGATGACTGTTTACTTTTTAAAACAAAAACAGTAAAATGAATTCTAGTGTTTCCTTTGCTTCAAGCCTCCTGCAAATTTAGTCTAGGTTTTTGTGCCCTTCTCAGTGTTTCCCCTGGTGATTTTGATTCATTTACGTTTAATGTGTTTTAATGCATATTAAAAGAAACTTGTTTATGGTATCAAATAGAAAACACTCAAATATCATTAATATAACAGCATTGGATCTTGTTCATTGAGAGTGCAGCTGAATTCCGAGGGAGCAGTCTGAGACAGACAAAATCAGCATGCGCGAATTTCATTTTTTTCTGTGTTTGTTATCAGTGCTGAATCACAGAATCACAGCATCAAAGAATGTTAAGGATTGGAAGGGACCTCAAAAGGTCGTTGAGTCTAACCCCCCTGCCAGAGCAGCTAGATTAGGTCAAATAAGAACGCGTCCAGGCTGGTTTTGAATGTCTCCAGAGATGGGATTCCACAACCTCTCTGGTAATCCTGTTCCAGTGCTCTGTCACTCTCACGGCGAAAAAGGTTTTCTTTATATAAGTTTGTAGGAAAGCATGGCTCTTGGAAGGAAGGTAATGGGTGAAAGATGATAGCTGGAGTTTGTGTCAGAGTGGGCAAGATTGACAATAATTCCTGCCTCGCTATCTGCGTTGCTAGACTCTATCCTGCAAAAAATATTTACCTGATTCTGTTTGTTACAGAACTGTCAAGTGTCATATTTTGTCAAGTATCCTGTGCTTTTGTTTTTTGTTTACTTTTGAGTGCAATATAATTATTTCTATAACACTGACATTTTCTTTTCAAAGCATATAGAGTTGGCAATTCAGTAACTCTGCTATTTCCATCACATCCTACCTAAATTTGCTTGTAGTTTGTCAGTAACCATATGCCTGTCTGCCTCTACACATTTTTTCTGCCCTTCTGTAGCAGGTGCATGAGCCCTCTCTGCATATGTAGCTTTAGGACTTGCTGAACGCTTGTTAATGGTCATCCACACCGTCTCTTCTTGACCTCATTGCACCCCATGGTTTTTGATCTGAAACTTGCAGACATGCTGATGAGCTGAAAAGCTTTTATGCAGTGGGAAGGGGTGTACTGGCAAAGAGGTTGACAGAAAGTGCTGATGACAAGAACTGTTCAGTAAACATCTTTGTGTGTTGGAGCATCACAAGGTTGTGACTCTGGGGCACAGCTTGGGCAGTGGAACATACGTAGCTGCACCACAGGGATTGAAAACAAGAAGAAAAACCCACGTAGAGTCAGAAAGACGATCACTTCTGTGAACTCATGTGTTTCCGTATGTGAGACTGACTCCTGTAGGGTCTGCCGTTGCCTTTTATCGTAAACGGTAGCACACAGCTGAGCCAGTGCTTGCCAGGCTAACCTAAGGCACAGAAAACTCCAGTTTGACTTTTCAGTGAACCAGTTGTGTTAAGTCTGCAGTCTGATGGGCCTCTGTCACTTGTATTTTAGGTTAAAGGCAAGTGTTATAGTTCCGTGCAATAGAGATGAAAGATGTATATATTCCAGAGGAGATCCTTGTTGACTAAACCGGAGGTTTTTAAATAAAAAAAATATTTCCTTGCCATTGAGGTATTGAATTTTCTCCATCTGAAACTATATAGACTAAATTTAAAATTCAGGCTCTTACAAAGTTTCACATGTAATTGTAATGAGTTAAACTGATAACTGCTGATCTTTTAACACCAGTAAAACAAAGAGATGCTATTGAATCATACCAGAACAAGACATCCCAAAACAGTGAGATGTAAATGTCTTGTCTGTAATTAAATGGAAAACTTTTCTCAGTTTTGATTTTTTTTCCCAAGTGTTTTCTTATAGCACCCAGATGATTCTTTGGTTTAGAAAAGACAGATAGTTTGATATTTAAAAAAGTCTTCATGAGAATTAAAAATTAAATGTTACGTGAAAATGTACATGGTTTTATTTCTACTTCTGACATGCCAGATAAACTAAGCCAAAACCGATGATGACAAAAATATTTTGGTTTTAATTTTTCAGAACGAAAATGCTTCTGAGTAGTAATCTCCTCTGACGAGGTACTCTGAGCTGTTGTGCTCTACGAGCATTTATGTGAAGACAAAGCTTTTTGTTTTCTTTTTTCTTTTTTTTTTTCATAACTCCATGGATTGAAGTTAGCAGCATGAAGTATTAAAACTGTATTTTTGCTACTCTTTTCAGTGCTGTAAGATCTTGTTTCTTTAAAATAAAAGCAGCTGCAGTGTTAGCCATGAAAACATCATTTTTATTTATAGCACATTGATAAACGTAGCTTGAACTTTTTAGCATGCAAACTCAGCTAACAGCCTGGGATATGAATTTCCATCACTAGAGTGACTTAGAGCACACAATGTTTTCTTCAAAGTGCACGGGGACAAAATAATTCCATTTTTCAGCTTTTTGGGGTGAGTTATCGGGTTCATCTCAAGGTTGAAAAGGACGTTCAAGCAGGCAATTAGCTTACCAGTTTAATTTAGAACTTTAGTTTGCTGCTCCGAGGAGGATGTAATCTGGGCACTGGGTAGTTACTTCACTTTTAGCATAAATGAACATGTCAAGTGTGAAATTTAACACGTTCTTATTTCTGCTAAGAAAAATGTTCTTGTAGTAATGTGGTATAAATAACAAGTGCAACATAATATGCGCTCACAAGTGAAGACTTAAAAAAGTGAAGGAATAATGTGTAAATATATTTTTTTATAGAGAATACATTATTTTAAAGTCCTTTTTGTCTTCTCTGCCATTAACAAGTTAGTCCTTTTTATTACAAATGTTAACAGGTTGTACTTTATGTAGTTTATACTTAATCTTGTTTTCTAGTGCCTTGTAACTACTGAAGTCTGAGGCTCTGCTATCTGTCAAGGCAGTTTTAGGCTATCATAGTGAGGTATTTTGAAGGAGAGATGCAACATGCTCACCCACAGAGACTTGGATTTTGGCTTATCGATTAACTTCTTACCTTCTGTGACTGTGGTGACTGGGCTTTAATAGGTACCCAGAAGTTAGGAACATGATAAATAAACTCTCAGAAAGCAGCAAACAGATGACTTTATAGTTCTTTTCTCCAAGCACTTATTAAACACAATTCTCTGTAAAGCACCACACAAACTCTCTAGTAGCCTATGATGCTGTACGCTGAGCTCGTTTATTAACCTGATTTTTTTTTTAGCCTCTGAAGAATACATTTCTGACCTGTCATTAATTTCTCATCTGTCTCAAGAAGGTGATAAATTTTCTTTAAACCTTGGCTGCTGGTCTTCATGCAAGTACCTGTATCTTTAGAGTTTTTCTTCAGAAAGTTACACATACTCTTCATTAAATTTTCAATGACGGAAAAACTTGAAAGTGTGGATGGCAAAGATTTTGATTAGAAAGAAAACAAGATGCTGCTTCCTTTGTCATGGGAGGTATGTATGTAGTTTGCAGCATTTTTAATTGCCCATGATAACACATGTTCCAGATAATCAATTGTTGGAATACATAATAGTATTTCAAAGCTGGCACACAGGTGTGAGTACTAATATGTGCATGTTGTTTTAAGAATTAACACTGTCCCTGGTGCGGTCTAGTTGACACTCCAAGAATGCCAGCAAAGCCTAGGCTGTATGCGAGGAATCATCATGCTCTCACCCAGAAAATTAGATTTTGGCCAGGAAGAACAGCCCAGTCTCTCTTCATGAGCTGTATTGTTACCACGCACCTTGGGCATTAGCTGTCCTCTGGTTATACTGGCATGTTTAGTGATGCATCCTGAGCTGGAAGCAGGGCTTGCCCACTTGTAGGGGTGATTACCATTAGCAAGATCAGGACAGAAAATGCTGAACAGGCAGACTACTTCAATTTTCCACTGTTTGTCTGTATTGCTTAGGTCTCTTCCTTTAAACAGAGGAGTCAAATTATGAATGAATCTGTAGTTCCTCTTCACTCAAGTGGAAAATATGTTATTGTCTGCTTTTATGAATCCATTGAAAGCTGCTTACTCTTCTTTTCCATAGCTGCTTTTTCACTCTTCCTCCTGCTGTTATCCAACTTTCTATGACCCTTCCACAAACTCCTTCCACTCCTCTCCTAGAGACACTGGCGTGAAAGAAGGGAAGAGTGACACAGTAGAAAAGCCAGGCTGGGGGAATCCTGAAGGTGGTTTCATGGCAGTGACAGGCATGCTCTACCAGCATAGCCCAGAGGAGAAAGGACCCTGCAGAAGGAAACCCCTGGGGAGGTGGAGACCCTGTGCTGAGATCTATTTCAAAGGTGGTGTGTCTTCCTCTGTGCCACAGTTCCTGTCACCCTCCTGCTTATGAGGGGGGAGGCGGGGAGGCTGTCTTTCTACATGGCAAAGCAGGGCAAGTGGCTCCCTTCATTTCTGAACCTTTTTTTTCTTTTCACACATGCATTTACCTGACTGGTCACTGGTTTTACAGGAGTAACATATTTGGCTGAGCATCCTCCCTTCTCTGGTCTGTAACTCACCTAGGCAATGGGAAGTAGCAGCTGGGGTGAGTGCGTCTATATATATGCACATAGGTGGTTACGCCACACAACCCTCATATATGTGTGTGTATATACATATGCACATACACCCTTGATATGTGGTATTGCATGTGCATTTTTATGAAAGGAAAAGATAGCCAGCATATTGCACCTAGGTGAAGAGAAAACGGAAACAGGTGAACCAAAAAGTTTGAGGTGCTTATTTAAATGGAATAGTATCATTGCTGATTTAGCCAAGTCCTACGGCTCTGGAAGATGGCAGTAGAGTAGAATTCTATTATATCTCTATTTCTTTCAGTATATCTGTCACTGGCTTATCAATAGTCATTTCAGAAGAAAAATGCTCTGAGGCAACATAAATGCAAAATAATGGGGCAAAGGTAAAAACGATGTTGTTGAATTGAAGATATTTATCAAATATTTCGTATACATTTTTATTTTCATTATTCCATCTCCACCACATGTTTGGAATGAAGTGGTTTAATCTTCTGAAATAGGTGGAAAACTTTCACATACAAACATTTTGTGATACCTTTACATTTCTGATCGCAGCTAACACCAGTTGTTCTGAAATACTGTAGCTCTGAGAGCAGTGCTGTGTTTTGTGGTCATTCAGAATTTGTATTTCTTATGAGAAAGATATAGCCTAACCTGATAAGACTTGAATTTAAACTTGTGAATGTTTATTCCAATTTCTGAATGACAGAAGCCATGTTTTGTTGCTTGTTCATGGGACCCAATACAGTATATTTCAGAGAGCACAAACAGGGCTTTTTTACCCTTTGACATAGTAACTTGACTTGTTTTTCCCTAAATCTTTAAAGTCAGTTATTCAGATTGAAACCTTCCAATTGCTCATTATAAGGGAGTGGGAGTTGGCAAGAAATATTCAGAAAATTCATGCTACTATTCTGGGTGCCTCTTACAAAAAAAAAAAAGAGAGAGAGAGAGAATTTGTGTGTATCGGTGGTTACTCTATATGGATGTAAATTTGGTTCTCCCTCTGGCAATTTCATTTTTCAATTCCAGAGTCAAAGCTGCCTTCTGAAAAGAGATCTGTACTTTGCCTTTTATGGAAAAAAAAAAAAAGGAAAAAATAAAGAAAAAAGAAAAAATATCAATAACAAAAATCCCCCAACCTCCTAGCCTCTTCCCTTTGCCTTAGCATTGGCGCTCGCACTACTCTATTGCACCCTGAGTTTGGCTGTGCAACACAAGATCCTTTGGTGTGGTTTTCTTCTCCAAACTCCTGGGATGTGCTAAATGCTGAATTCTTCAGGTCAGGCAACAAGAGGTCCAGGACATTAGATGTCAAGACATTCTGTTCTCTGCTGAGCTCTTCAGGCAAGTCCCATTCTGTGGATGTATTCACGGAACTCCTGTGAAGACCACTAGGTTTCAAAAACAGATAAACAACCCGTTGTCACCATCATCTTGCTTACAAAAAAAAAAAAAAGAAAAAGAGGCAGTGCGTTGGTGTATGATTGCGTCATGTACGTATTGCCTTCAGGGTGTCGAAAGGGCTTTCTTTGGAGCCAGGTACTTCAAAAGAAAACCGGTCCCTGTGTATGTTGTACCGTGCTGTGTAAGTGGAGTTTACTCTGTGCCTATGTTTGTTTGCTTGAAAACCTATTCAGCCTTCCTCCAGGGTCTTGACACTTAGCAGAGGTGGGACGTTGATCCCAGACATTACTGCTGGTTCTTGTGTGAGTGGGGTCACCTAGGTGATCATTCACATTGTCTCTCAGATCATTGCTTGCTTGTTCCAGTCTCCTTAAATTCCCAAGTTTGGGAAAAGAATGCTTGTGACCCAGATTTAAGGGAAATACTATGTTGGTGTTGCCCTATTTTACTCAAGCATTTCTATTTTTTTCATTCCCTCCTATAAAAAGAGAGGCTGAAGAGCCCTGAAATAAGCCCTCTCCTACACTTTGTTTTGAGGTAACGATTCTAACTTGGTTACAGCAGCTTTCAGCTACTTGGAGCAAGTGCTTTCTCAGACACACCTGGTGTTGCCTGGCTTTGCTAACAAAAGCCTTAGATGTGTTTTTGCTGGGGCGGGTGTGTAGGGGGGTAGATTTGTATCTGTCTAAGGGAAGCGTAATGTCTCGCTTTGAGGCTTCAAAGGGGCTGGGGTGTGCATGAGTGAGGGACTGTGAGCTGTGCTTCATCGCTGCAGCTTAGAAGTGAAAAGGACTTGGTGGGCATGGATATTGTGGTCGCTGTCAGACAAGCAAGTGTGCACCACCTCCCCACCCCCTCCCCATGATTGCCTCAGAGCATGGGAAGAAATCTGTGTAAAAACGATGTTCAAGCCACTTCATAATCAACTCCGTAGCTGGTTCTTGGAAATATTGTAAGGGCTGACAGAAATCGGTTGTCTTGAACAGGGAAGGAAGAAGAACTGGAATAGAAAAGAGTAAACTTGACCTTACTGATATTAACCTGACCCAGGTGACAAAGCAGATGGAGATTTCTAAGTGAAGCGGCCAGGCTGTGTTGCGGCAGTGGAGCGCAGCGCAGCAGGCCATGCAGTGCTGGAGGCCAGCAGATGCAGGGAGCAGGTTCCCTCCCTCATCGATCCCGTGTCCTGCCTATTGGCAGGTGAATGTAAACCAGAAAAATCATGGGTGATCTGCCAGGCAAGCAGTTCCTCAGGAGTTCCCAAAATAGCCTGGCTGGCCTGATGCTGGTATCTTGCAGCTAGGGAGAGCTGCTCTCTGTGATAAACGATGGGGGATTTTCTGAGGCTGCACCGGGATGCAGCAGCAAGATGTTGGAGCAAGAAAATCCATTTAATTTTCTCAAAGTGTGGCATCGAGCTGTTTTGTATGGTCCACACTGAAACACAGATCCAATCCTTTCTGATCGAAGCACAGCATATCTAGAACATAAAAGAAGGGCAAAGAGAAGTCGTCTAGAATCGTGTAGTATCTACGGAGAGAAACATATTGTTGTTAAAACCTAATAAAAGGACGATCAGTGGTCAGGATGGAAAGCTGGAATGAAGAGGTGAGCAAGTCGGATAGGTGTAAGAAACGTGATTTATCTGCCTGCAAAGGATAATAAAGTAGTCATTCCCTACTTAACTACGGCTATAAAGCTATTATTAAAGCCAGCCTGGAGAGTGTCTAGTGTGCAATGCCCAGGGGGGCCACAAGCATAAAAGGGTGCCCTTGGTTGATGTCGTGGCTCTGCATTTTCTGTTCCTCTCTGAACTATCCTGATCAGCACTGAGAATGTCATTAAACTGCAAGTGCTTTTTCGTAGTTAGAAGTCCTATTTTGTCTAACTTTTTACAGCACAGAGTAATTTTAAAGAATAGGAGAAACACAGGACTGTCTGTAGGTAACTACAGAAAATAATTTAATGAAGTCACTTTAATGGTTTTCTGTCCTTTTCCACTGTTAATATTGGCTGCATGAAGTGCACTTTCTTGGCCTTTTGACAAATACTTAGGAAGTTTGTGCTTCAGTTGTTTGGGTAGGATCATTCTGATTTCAACATGCTATAATCACCCCAATGCTTGTTCTCCAGATTTCTATTCCTCTGTAACTTAATAAGGTTATGAAGTATATTGTTAAATAAAGTCTGACGTGATTTTGCTGAAGCTGCTAGAGCTCTTCTGACTTACAGTGGTGCATTTGCGATTTAAATAAAAATCACCCGCACAGTAATGCTAAATTCACTAGAATATTCCAGGCAGCATGCAAAACTGGCTTCTTTCACTTCTACACTTCTACTCAATACTAAAAATAAAATACAATTTCTGACTAAAAAAAAAAAAAAAAGTATATTAACTTTGCTTTATCAGTTGCAAAGTGAGTAATTATTGAACAAAACAGCTATATACTTTTTCCGTGAAAATGCTGGTGTCATTCTGGCTGCACTAGCATAAGCGCAAAACATTTCTGTGGTAATTAGTGGAGTTGGTCAGGGTTTCTGGAAGTCAAAAGAATTCTCACATTGACCCACATGTGTTAATAACTTTGATTAGGGTTTTTATTACCAATTTTAACAAAGCAAGGTAACTCCACAGACAGTAAGAAGTGAGCTGCTCGTGTGCTACTAGAATTTGCTGGTTCATCTGTTTGCAGAATAAAAACACGATTATGGTTAGAAGCAAGTCTGTATGAAAACAGACAAATGTAATCCCTTCACTAGAACTGCACGAATCGACTAGGAGAAATTCAAACAGCAGAGTTTATTTTGTTTTTCAATTATAATTTGCTGAGATGTCATTTAAAAAAAACCCTAAAAAATTGAATTTTTTTTTCCTTAATTGTAATTATTCAGTTATGCCTTGAATTGCAAATTGATTGTGCATGAATTCTAATTGTGCTTGGTATCTGGTATCACGTTATTCTGCAAATAGCATTACCGGCTGCAGAATTTAATGTAATCTCTTAAAAGCTGCAGAAATACTCACCTCTGAACAGCCTGTCTAGAGGGTATTTCTATGCCGTACACAGCTGAGAATTTTAAGTGAAGCAGGATCTTCACTGTCATACTTATTTAGCTTTACCTAAGTTATAAATCTCACTGTAAAACTGTCATTCATTTACTAGTCCTAAAGAGTACGTAATAATTTTTCCTAGGACTTCTCAAGTATCTTTTTTGCCTTATACACTACTGATACTGTAATAGTTAATGCTAGAAATGTGATAGGGGAAAGAGAAAAAAGTATTGCTTCCAAGCTGGTAAACTGTGTCTTAAAATGATAGTTTGGATTACCGATTGTTAGCACTGTAATAAAATACCTGAACAGAGACTTTGTCTGTAGTAGGTGATCAGACTTGTTCTTTTTTCAGGGACTTTGAGTATTCTGATCATAAATTCCCGAGACTGAGACATGTAACGGTGGGGTACTGGAGGAGAACAAGACTTGTAGCAGGGAGATTCACCTTTTAAAGGGCTTATGGCACTCATTGGGGGAAATTATTTTAGATATATGCAGTTTTGTTTATTATTTCTCTGATAAAATTTTCTTCAGTGTTCTCTCCAGCATATGAAATGCAGTGCAGTTGTTTAATTTAAAATAATGTCCGCTCTACAGCTATAGCTCTATCTAGATCTGTATGTATGTATTTAATTTAGATTAAAAAACACTATGTGATGATGGATACCGTTGTATTCTAGAAATTTCAGGTGACTGCATGGAATCTGTTAGGTAATGAGTTTTTGTGTCACATCCAAGCTCAAAATTGACTGCCAGAACAAATACATAGTGAATTTTCCCCCATCAATTTTTGTGAATCAGTTTTATACTCTAAACAATATCAGATAGAGCAGGTTGGCAAAGTCAGGCTACTTTTGCTTCATGCACATGGACTTTGCTCTCAGACCTTTGTATCTCATGCATGTGCTCTGCTCTTCATCGATGAAACTGGAGAGTTAGATACATATATTTGGTCCTGTGCAAAGAGCTGAACCATCTGGTCCTTCCTGATTGTTTTTGCCTTGCAGTAAATCATTCTAATGTAGCCCTTGTAATGGATATTGAGTAAAAAATTGCTAATTTTTGTTGATAAAATAGAAATACAAGTTTGGGGTGTAGTCCTGTAAAAATAACGTTGTTTAAAGTGAAGAGTTCAGAGGCAACTATTTTTTTGGTGACTTCTCATGTTCAGGCATGTGAAAATGAATTATAGATAAACAAATTGAAAAACTACTCTGAAAGCAGGGTAAGATACAGCAGATCTAAAGAAAATAGTAATGAAAAGTGGTGTTTCTTTTCAGAAAAAAAAAAAAGCGCATTATAGTTCCCCCCAAAATTTATTGCAGTAAGTAAAGATTTCTTGTATAATGAATATTGTGTTAGAAAAAACATTTGCATCTATCTTTTAATTATTGCTTACCGCTATGTGTTTCTTGTGGATCCTTGTGTGTGTCTGCTTTTGGAACTAAACCTATTCTCATTGAATTAAATGTCCTGTGCTAACTCCTGTTGAAATCAGCGGTGTGGAGAACGAATGCAGTCCATTACAGACTCCAGTCTTTGGTGGGAAGAGATTTACATTCACTTGTGTTTCGTCCTCCATTTGGCTGTGGTAAATCTGAATATAACCCTCTTGAGTCCTGTCGGTTTGAATAGCTTTACCTTTTTTGTCTGTAAAAACAGGGTAACTTCTCCAAACAGTTCTCAAGGGATAGACTGAAATAATTAATGAACATCTAATGGCTACTTTGGTGGGATAACACTTTGTGAAGTAGGATTAAGTCCATGCTTGCACATACAAGAAACTCTCAGAGGCACCAATGGGGCTACCACAAAGCACCTCGAGGTAATGTTCGTCCCTAGTACATTCCCTTTTCCCATCTATCATGTAAAGAATGTACACTGAGGCCAGATTTGAATGAATTATGGATTAATCAAAGCTAATCTCAAAATCACATTTTTATTAAGGGAGAACAGCCTTTTGTTTTATACAAGCCTGGGCATTATCTGGCCAGCCCAGCTTTGCGTTATGTATTTTGAAGTGGTACAAAATACAATACACAGTTCTGCGGCAAGAAGAAATTTTAATGGATAGAATTAAAAGATGGATTTTCATAGAGAGTACAAAGCAAAAGTAAATGTAGTACTGTGGATCCTTTTCCCATTTAGGAGAAAATGTATTTCCTGTAGACATTTGATCATTTGGGAATCTTTCACCCCACCCAACTGCACTTTCCATTGTGCTTCGAATAAAGCTTACTTAAGCTCCCAGTGATATGAAGCTCGTATAAATTTCCTTTGCATTCTAACTCCATCTCAGCTGCACATAGAAAATAAACAAATACAGTTTCCAGGCAGTCTTCTTATCTCTCTGCTCATCTCAGAGGCTTCCCAATAAGGCTTTTTGTGTGGAGAGAGGGGATGTTTAAAGTAAATATAATTTGAAAATTTTCATCCATTTTAGAAGCAGCTTTAAAGACCTTAAAAGAAACATGTTTTATGAGATTGACAAGCAATTAGATCAGTGCAGAGATAGTGCAATACGTAATTCTACACTTACAAAATTAGTTGGAGAAAAATCAGAGAGAATATAATATCTCATCTTAAGTGGCTGTTTCAGATATGTGCTCTGAAATTCGAAGGTGTGAACAGAATTGTTCTGTAAACTCTCTCCAGTAAGTGGCTGAGAGCTACTTGTCTACATTAAAATGAAAGGAACATACCGAAGGAATCTAAATGCTCTAGAAACAGCTATGACATTTCTCCAGGAAAGCAAAACAAAACAAAATCCAGTTATAAACAACGTGAGGTTTCTGTGTGTAGTGTTTAGGGAAAATCTTCTCATGAAGAAATCCCAAAGAAAAGTCAATAGTGTAAATTCAGTGCTGTAGATGAATTTACTTTAAATTGCTGATGATAGTTCACCTTTCCAGGTTCTCTACCCTGATTGACATGACCTAGACAGAGCTTTTCAGCAGAGAGCCCCTCTGTTTCTACATGCTTTACAAAGTGCACAGTATGCATGCTAAACTTCACAAATCAGATCAGCATTGCAGATTATAGCAATATGCGCGTTATCAGCCTCGTTTCCCAATGAGATCAACCTTAGGCAGTCGCTGTCTTTATCGGTTGATTCATTTTGCCAAATTTAACAGTGGGGTTAGGATTTCAAGAGCCAATTAGTTTCTCCAGGTTTCATGAGAACTGACAGCTGGATGGAGGGAGAAACTCCAGGCAGCGCCTGCGTGGCAGCAGCACCAGCTCAGCAGAGAACTGTTCGGTTTAGACTGCTGTTGGCCGACTGATGGACATCCACAACCAATACCACCGATGGGCAAGGCTGGCGTTGTGACATCTACAGGGGCATGAAGACAGGAGAAGGTTTAAGGTGTGTTCAGAGACACTAGAGTCTTTTTTTTATATAGCCTAGGAACAAAAATAGGGAGGAGAGAAAACAGAGTTTTGCATCTGGGGGTATAAAATAGAGAATGCAAATTGACATGACAGTGATTTCAGTAGCCTTTTCCCCCTCCCTTTTTGTGCTAACTTTGTGTCTATAGTTCAACCTAGTTTTTATTAGTTTAATGCAAATATGGATCAGCCTCTGAAATCCCATATTTATCATCACACATGCTTGACAGTATAGAAATCATAGATCCTGCATTGTTCATTTTGGTGGACTGATGTAAAACTCTAGTACTCTGGTGGATTGACTGTTACTGTACAATATTGCCATTTTTTTTCCCTTACAAAAAAGATCTGCAGAACTCCCCGCGTGTTAATGTTCAAATACTTTCTTCTTCTGCCCCTCTGAAACAAGAACATTCAAGAACTGTATGAAACCTTGGGATCTTTAGTGTTTTCCTGTCATCATCCCATCCTTTTTTACCATGTAGAACATGAGCTGTTTGCTTCATCATTCAGTGCTTGCAGGAATCGATGGAGATTTCTGGGATAGAAGGAGTGCAGAATTTGGCTTGTGCCTTTCAGGCAAGCTGACTCAGAGCATTTTTATGGGTCACTAAAGCTTTGTGCCACATTGTCTGTAATTATCGCTAACAAATGAACTCTGAAGTTGAGCCTCTTTTAGAAAATTATTTTACTTTATACACAGGTCTGCGATGTAAGCTTAAATACGGAGCAGCTACCTGGCCTGTCAACAACATAGAACACTGAAAAATTTAACACTGAAAGAACTAAAGGCTTTTCCAGAAAGCCTACAATGCCAATGATTTTCTGCTTTACAAAAAAACCCCCACAATTTTAATAACCATATTATACATCAAGAACAGAAATTGTGATTTACGTTTTTTCCTTACCCTGCACCATTATATTCTTAAATTTGGTATTGTTACTAATTTTAGATAGCTTTGCTTGGAAGCTCTCGTCTTTCCTTTCAGCAAAGTAGTTATTACAACCAAAGAACAATGGGGAAAAATATTGTTAATACAATAGGAATTAGCTTCCAGAATAGATACCAGGCATGACTGGAGACTTCGTTTAATATTTGCAAAAGCAGCTTGATGCCTAGCAGATACCTCTGTTAATACTTCTTATTTGATCGTGGTGATGCAGAGATGTATTTTAATGTGTATATTGAATACTGGAATTAACTTGCTAAATTTTAATATTGGTTGCATGCATTGTAGATATGAGTAAAGCATAATTGTTTACTTTCATCTCAGTCATAAGCATTGACATAGGAAGATTTGAACTCAGATGGTAAATACATAGGAAATTTTCTTTGTGATGAGAGCTTGAGGTCCTTCTTCCCCTGTTTTCTTTTCCCACAAGCTTGTCTCTCGACAGAGAAGCAATTAAGAAGGTACTAACTCCTAGTGTCTGAGATTTTGAGAGGACTTCAATGTTTTTGACAGTTAAAATATTACTTTTATTATTCTTACCTCACGGGTGGCAAAATGAAGGTATTATGTAAAGTCATTCGTGATAAAGAGATTCTTTCCTCCTATTTCCACTTCCCATTGCTTTATAACAACCCTTAATTCAGTCAATATATATATAGGCTCTTCATATTTGCCATTTCCTACCTATGTACTAGAAGGTACATCTTAAAATTTTGGGGCTTTTTTTCCTTATCCTGTAATGCAGTCTGATATAAGGTTTTCTCAAATTGGATGTAGTAAAATGTAATAAAATGTAGTGACAGAGGCATACCAGCGACAATTGTATCATCGTCTGACAGAGGAGCACAGGCATCAGCAGTGAGGTGTTAATGGGGACCTAAAGCCATGCCCCTGCACCCCACTTGCGAATCCATGGCTAATGCCCTTTTTCTTTTAGCGGTGTTTTACTTTGACATAAAATTTTAGCGGTGTACTTGCTACATGCTCTGAAGATGTGAACGTTCCCCAATTAGAGGAAGAACATTTCAGAAGTTGAAGAAGTCATTCCTTCTTTTCTCAATGGAAATTTGTGAGAGCCCATGGAGTTAGGGTTTGTTCCCTTTGCTGAAGGGATCAGTCAAGGACCCAGGCAAGGTTTGTTGTAGTATTTCAATTTTGTGATAGCTTATCCATTGGCTCTTTTTTATGAAGCCTGTGAAATGCTTCGTATTCACAGTGATGTTTTCAGAGTGGTGGTATTATTACTTCTAAGCTTTGGTGAGCAATGCTGCAAAAACAATAGGCAGGGAATTAATATTAAATGAAATTTTTAATCTGCCTTTATCTTTGCTTGGTACGTAACTGCTGTTGCACGTTTTTTTTGCCTGTGCGTTTACTGGCAGAGGCAGGACATGACATGCATGACTTTCCTTTAAGTGGGGCAGCAGCAGGGGACTGAAGGCCTGCTCTGAAACCTCTCCCCCCGCCCCGATGTGTGTAGCTACTACAACGTATGGAGCCACAGCCGTTGGGGCTGGTGTAACCTTCTTCCTGCCTGATAACCTGAGGCTGCCACTGTCTCTGTAAGATGATTTAACTCTTTCTCTGCTTCACACCAAGCTTCACTAGTAATTTCTTCACCCTCAGAAGCCTTCTTGCAAGTGGATGTCAATACAAAGACTGCAATGAAAGTTCTTGACACGTTGCCAGTCTTAAAACAGTCTGCTTCCACTTGTCCAGGTGGATGAACTTGCAAGCTTTGCATAGCTTTGCATACGTGTACCATCCTTATGATTCAGTCATATTTATCTGCGGAAAAACATTATACGATGTGCTGGGAGCCTTGCATAACAGCAACCTGGGTTTTGCAAAATGTAGCTAATGGCTTAATCCAAAAAAGTGGAAGACTGTCATTACTAAGGATTTGCTTCTCTTCCTCACAGTGGCTCTTTTGGCATGAGTTAGATCTGGTGCTATCAGTGAGCTTAGATGGAAATTAATCATGGAGAAAGGAAAGGAAAACTGGTTTCATCCTTGCAGGATTAGCTGTGAGAGCATGTGCTAACAGCTTTGACTGTACATGAAGGATGGCTCCTGTAGCTGGTGCAGCTTTGGTCCGTGTTGGCTGCAACGCAAGGAATTGCTCACGGGCTACTGCCCATAAATAACCTGGTAGCTGAAATTCTCTCTCCAGCACCTCTACCCTTAACTTGGCACCTTTGCGATGCAAAAGATATTCCCACTTTTCTTCTCTACTTGCAGTTGATCAAGAGATTTGCAACTGAGCTCAACCTGAGACAAAACAGCCCTGTTAAGTCTCTTGTTGGGCTTGTGCATCTCTGCACTTAGTTTGGCATGAGCTGTGAAGTCAGAGTAGTCCATCCAGGTATGGAGACAAGAAAATGTGCTGCTAAAGTCCGTGCTTGCCGACTGACTCTGAATGTTTTGTGCACAGATATTTCTATTACTTTGCTACCCTGCTTGTATAAAGCCATTTCCTGCCAATAGTGATAGCCAGCATAAGCTTAATTACTTTGGCAAGTCTGAAACTAGGATGAAAGGGAGTGGAGCGTGCCTTAGAAATCTTGTTGGGAATCGTTGTTCATGTTATCAGTGTATTTGATTATTGGAGCCATCAACAGTGAGCTAGCTGCAAGCTGTTTAGCATAACTGTACTTCCACTGCTTTTTTGTAAAGTCTAAGTTAAAAGCGCTAATTTAAAGTGCGGAGAAAAGAGTCTGCCACGTCTGTGAGGTGCTTACTGAACAGAGGAACACATCTGATTGAGATCAACAGCATCTTGTGTCTGACTTAGTGTGTCTTTATGCAGCCGTGCGGAGTGTAGCCTCTTTGAGATTCCTGGTGAGCTGAGATGCGTAAAATGAATTCTTTTAAATAATCCTCCATCATGTGCATCGGGCTGTGGAAGCCAAACATGAAAGGCTACCTAATAGCAAATCAGTCTGGGGTGGGTTACTGTTGTGAGATGCACAGACAGAATTGGTAGGGGAAAGGAAAAGGTAAGGGACCTAGAAACAATCATTCTGCTATCCCTGATGAAGGTGGGTCTAAGTAAAAGCATGTGCCTGATCTAAAAGCCCTACAAAGGCTGAAAGAGCTGCACGTCTTGCATCTGTCACCTGAGCTCATTCGCTATCCAGGTTCTGCAATAGCCCTACACATGGTTTGCCGTCTCTAGGAGACAACATCAGGTTTGCTTCAGGAAAGCCCTTTGCAACAATTTCTTGCAAAACTGAGAAGTGAAAGCAGTTGCTTTTTCTGAGAATGACTGACTGTTTTGATGAAGTCAGGAGTCCCCTTCCAGAGATGAGCAAGGCACTCCCCTCCTTTCTGTTTCTGATGGGGCTCTGGAAGGATTTGGAGAGCAAAAGATTACCTTATTTAATACCTTCAAAGTTAATCTTCCTCACCTTCAAACTGGAAAGGCAGACTATTTATTGCTGTTTTCTGCACGCACCATGTCCTCTTTCCACAAATCAGATGGTTGTTGGAGATCTTCCTCTCTTGCTGCTCCTGTTACAGTACCCTGAACTGATTATTAGGGTCTTTATTCCATGGTGGACTAGAAAATGTTTGGCCCTTTGTAGTATTATAGTATTTTCCTCCTTTTGAATCTATTTCCTCCCAAATAAATCAGAAGGATACCTGCATTTGAACTTTGTGATAATGCTTTATTGAAAGGGATCCTAGAAGATGTATGAAGGGCTCCCAAGAATCCTAAAGCATTTTGACCTCATGTTTCCATGGTGCTGACACAATGGACGTTAATGACCTGAAATACTTGCCTTTTTCATATGTAATTTTTCTGGCTGCCCAACATCTGGTATTGTAACCTGAATATTGATCATGGCAGCAGTTTGCTCTTCAGCTTTAGAGCTGAGGACAACAGCAAACCGTAATGTTGAACTTCATGAGTACAAGCTGTGCTTTTGGCCATGTAGTGTTCATAGATATGTGATGGTGTATTGATGACAAATATAAGAGTCTTCCTCAGTGCTAAAGGAACCAGTGGTGAGGGGGAAAAAAAAAAAAAAAAGAAAAGAAAGAAAAAGAAAAATTGTTAATGTCAAACAGCTTTTGACTTTGCCAAGGCAAGTGGCTCCTATGAAACGATAAACCTGGAAATTTTTTCAGGCAGTGATAGTATTTTGCTGTGGTGGGGTTATTGTGTCTTGTGTTAAGAGCCTGCTGGCTTTCCTTGGGTGTCTTGGTTTTGCAGATGTGGTAATGGGGAAGTTTTATGTTGAAAATGTTACTTGGCCCTGTAATCTTGATCTAATTCAATGATCAACAGGGCTATCTTTAATCTCCGCAGAAAGGGAGGAGGCTCCTGACTTCACATGCTTGGTTTGATGCAAGGAACACCTTTCACTTCGCTCCTTTCTGTTAACTGTTAACTTCAGACCTGTTAACACACCATGCCGGGTGTAATTCAGACATTGTTTCCCCTTGGTTGTTTTTGCTTAGGTTTTTCCATTTATATGCCCTAACAACAGCAGGGAGGAGCCTCTTCCTTCTGCAAGGAAAGGAGGATTTGGCCTCTGCTTCTTCACTCTTGGAGCGTCCTAGGTTTGTTCATTATATATAAATAAATAAACCCCAGGATAGATGTGCTCTTTATGAACAGGATTATCTTTCATAATTTTAGATGGGTAACTTTTCGGCATGTAGTCTGGGCTGTCCCTTCAGATGCAAGCCTGTATACGCTTGAAGCACTTTGCGGGGTGCTTGTCTCTCTTCATTTTCTGTCCTGAGTTCAGGCAGCTCTCTGGGGTTGAGCATCTTCCTTTTAGACAGCGGCAGCAAGGTGAGATCCATCACCCCTCACCTCTCCCTACTCGACCTCTGTAGAGGAAATCTGGTAGGCACCTGATGTGCACTGTGGTGGCAGGAGCACCCAGGGGTTGTGAAAGTCTGTCCTTTGATGGCGCAGCAAGACATTCTTGGAAGATAAGGGGTAGAAGTGAGGTGAACTGCATGCAGTGGCAGTGAGTCTCTCAGATCACTGCTGGTGGAGGATGGTGGTGTCTTGAGAAATGCTGCCTGCTTCTCTCCGGCTTGTAGCTATGCCAGCTCTTAGTTGTTGGGAGAAGGTACTGCAGTTTCTGTCATTAAACATCTTTGTAGATAACTGCAGTTACATTAATAAATTTCTCATGCTGGGACTGGTTTTCATGGGCTTCACTGAGAAAATCAGTTTTAGCGATGATAAATCTCTTTATTTATAACAGTGTTACTGAATTTTGGTAACCCCTAAACCTAAAACACTTAAATGAATCACATAATGAAGGCCATGGGAGAGAGAGAATTTTATGTTCACAGATTTGATCTAAATTTCCAAGTAGTTCAGTTTTTATGGACTCTACTTCTTAAACTATTACCAGGAATCATGGTCTAACTCAACCCAGATGCATACTAAAAATGTCAGAGGGAGAAAATCCTATTTAAAAAAAAAATGCACTGGCGTGTTTCAATGATTAGCTGCAGCAGAACCTCGTTTGGCTGCATTGAGGCAACAGCGGGGGCCATCCCTGTGGAGCAGGCTCCAATCAGTCCTGAGGCTCAGCATCCACCAACGGTGCCGTGTTTTGGAGCGGGCTGGATGTGCCTGGACATGGGGTTTGGGACTCCACAGTTGTCTCCAAGACTGGAGCAGGGGAGCAGCCAGTAGACGGGCAGGTGGCTGGATATAAACCCACAAGCAAACGCAGGGAAGTTGGTGCTGGGCCTGAGCTGAGGGGTTGATACTGCTCTCTGAAACCACACCGGACAAGGTGGGCTGCCATGCAGCATTCTCAAGGCGGGTGCCCACAGCAAGGCCTCCCTTGCTGGCCCCAGAGCTTCCTCTCCTTCACCTATTTGGTCTGCTCTCGGTCTGTTGCTAGAGGGTTGGGGTTTTTTTCTCACTCGCTCCTCACTAGCAGTTAGCATTAATTGTTTGCTTTTTT
>WEIS01070908.1:0-18210 GCA_013389965.1 Todus mexicanus
TGTCATTTTAATAAAAGCTCCTAGTTCTTCCAGCTCTTTCTGCTAGCATTTAAGCTCATCTACAGTCAAGAACCTTAGTAAAGTGAGAATTGCCAGAAGCACATCATCTACTCACCCTCCCAAGACCAGTAACAAATGCACAGACCGAGAGCACCTCCCAGAACACTGCCAAAGCCAGGTCTCCTGCAGTCAGGCTCCTTTTTCTGTCTCCAAGATAAATTACTTGACAGAACTCTGTTAGAGAGTCCATCAGGGGAGTAACAATGGTGTAATATAGAGTGATTGTGCTTCTCACCACAGAAGCAGCAGCAACAACTATAATCCTNCCATCACCTTGAACACCAACTATTTCCCATTTCCCAAGCGTTTTGAAGCAGTGTCAAGAGTGATTGTGCTTCTCACCACAGAAGCAGCAGCCACAACTATAATCCTAGCCAGAAATTAAAAAATAAAAAATAAAATCAAACAGCTCTGAAATGTATTTCTGCACTGTGAACAACCTAAGAGTTAAAATCTCATCTCGTTCCTTGTAAGGCATGTTTGGTATTATCCAAGATGCACCACTTAACTCCCACAAGTAGACCGCCCCATATCTCTCAGTTGTGTGTGCCCAGCAGATCTAAAGCACTTGTCTACTCTCGTCCACCCCAAAATTGCTACTACACAGTAACACAGCCAGCGCAACACAAGCAGATTCCCAGTAGGATAGCCCAGTGGAGAGTAGTCCTCCAGGCTTTAAGAAGGTGAGAGAGAGCACCTGTGAAGATGCGTAGGGAAGTGATTTCTGTTCCACATCACCTGCCTTCAGGAGCTATTAATGCTCATCACTGCAGCAGCCCTTGGCAGCCCACTCCTCTGAGACAGCTCGGCCTTCAACAGTGAATACAGAGCTATTACTGTGACAAAGGGTTCCCCCACTGCCTTTCCTTTCTGGCAGGTGAGCTTTAGTCATTGTTCCATGTTATGACACTACCCTGCATGCCGTAGCTTGACAATTTGCAGGCAGATTAGATGAAAGATTCCTCAAGACATATCCTGGCTGCAATAATTTAATTTGATGCAAACCTTTGATACAGAAATGAAGAACAGAAACTGCCACAGGTTCCCACCCACCTGAGCTCAGCCACTTGCTCTTTTGAATGAGGCAACAGATTCACATCCTCAAACCCTGTTGTCTTTGCCTTACAGCTGGTAGTTACCTGAAGTCCAGGGACCCCCCTTAAATTTTCAAGCTTTGGGTCTCACAGGGGCTGAAACAGTCACTAATGTACAAATGCAGCATTAGAGTGAAAGGTCCTGGAAGTGACACAGAACTACCACAAGCTACATTTTATAGTAAATGGCACAGTCAAAACATTACTTGAAATACTACAAGACAGCTGGTTCCTTTAGGTGAAGTGGGGCCCTGCTCACTGGTGAGGAAACAGCTCTTTTCCAGCTGGAAGAAGCAATCTGCCATGTTTTAGACAATAAGGCCACCACTGATAAGGGTGACCTAAAAATGCTTCTGCTGGAAAGGCACTTTCAGAGTTTTCTTGTGTCCTTTTCTCAAAATACATATTCCTGGCTATAGTCAAAGAAAGGACTTCTGAGTCTTTATATTACAGCCTAGTCAAGTATAAATCCCTATTTCGGTCTCTGATACATATCAAATAAATGTCTTTTTCATGACTGTACACTTTAACACTTGCCCAAAACTTACTAAGCAGCTAAGGAAATGCTAGTATTTGGTACCCTCTTTCTCTGGGTACCACTGGTTTCTTGCCATCTCTTGGCAAAAGAACCTACAGGCTGCTTAACAACAAGCATAGTTAGCTGCTGCCTGTTTCTTTCACAAGCGAGTGCTCAACACATGTATTTGTAATGTCCTAGATGTCAAGAAATGGCACGTACTTTTTGAAGACTGCTCATGTTAGCAAATGATCAGTCCACAAAGTTTCATGTCCTGCTCCAGCAATGAGAAACACCCAGAAGCCTCATAAATGGGGGAGGCAATCCAAAATGCCCAGTACTGATATAAGGGCAAGACTCTTCTTGACTTTTAAAATTCATTGTTGATGGAGAACAAAATAAACCAAGCTGGAGGGTGTAGAACAAAACCTAGTATCCTCCTGAGGGCATTCCGATGAATTGAAATGGGGAATCTGGTGATCCTTAGCCTGCACCAGAAAAGTTCGGGACAGAGCTTGCTAAACCAGGAGGCTTAGCAGAACCTCTGCTGGCTTCTCAACTTCACTAGTAACATTTCAAAGGGGACCAAACCACCTCACTTTACCATTTTCATCTCCAGTGTGATGTGTTCCTAATCCCTCCTAGTAAGCAAACACTGCAGGGCAGCCACCTTTGCAGTACACCTTTATTCTCCTCGGTAAGAACTGTGTAATAAAGGACTCCCTTCTTCTGCTCCCCCTCACCGGGCTCCAGCATTTCATGTTGCCTTGTGGCACTGTAAAGAGCCACAAAACCCAGCAGGGCTTGTGGAGCTCAAGAACCCAAGCAGTGAAGTGGGAAGTTCTAAATTGGAGATTCTAAAATATGAGGCACTTAAAAAAAAAAAAAAAAAAAGAAAAATATTAGAATTGCTTCAACAACCAGTGCTGCATCACAGGACAGTAGCCGATCCAGCTATTCTGGCAAGGGCAGTATAGATGTCTCCCAAACCTGATAAAAACCTTCAATATCACAGCTGATAACTTGAGGGGGCTTAGGATGGCTACAAGCTTCTGGAAGGAAGAGCATTTCAATACCCATGTGCAAGCTGTGCAAATAGAAGCTGTGCCGGGTGAGCTGAGGAGCAGCAGGGGAGGGCCCGGCTGTGCCCTTGGCTGCTGCCGGGGCAGCTGCTGTGCGGCTGCGTGGCTACGGGCCAGCCGGGGTTGAAGATTCCAGCCCACTGGCCCCGACGACACGTTCTCGTGGAACAAAGCCCATCTCCTCTAACCCAGCTTTTTCCCAGGAATTGGCCCATATGGAATAAAATAAATAAATCTCAAGCATTTTGTGAAGAGGAAAAAAAAAAAAAAAGAAAAGAAGTTCCTGCTGTACATAACTCGAGGGAGCAGATGTTTTTCCATTAGCTCACTGTTCTCTGCTACACTGGCTCTCTTTACATTTCTTGTTCGTGGCATGTTCACTATTTTATTTTTTTCCTAGGGTAAACTTTAGCATGTTACTGAGACAGCAGGTAGCCCACTCCAGCCCACTGCGAGTACATGGGATAGTTATCCTAGTCGTTTTTCTTTATGTGCTCCTTTAATTTAGCCTTAGGTCTACCTGGTGAGGTTCGCAGACTGTGCTTAGTAGGCATGTAGCCAATCTTAGATCAAATTACCAGACCTACTTTTCTGTGAGTGGCCATATTTGGTAAAGTATTGGGTTAGTCAAGAAGCTAAATTGTCTGATATAAAGTATTAGTAAAGACAAACAAAGTGGACATTGTAGTTAAAAGTAAAGCTTAAAATAATACAGCAACAGGAGCTGGAATATTAGAACTCTTATTAAAGCTGGCTTGCAGCATTCTAAAATGCTCCGTATAAATAAAGCATACAGTTATTACTGCCTGGAAATCTAATCACACATACTTCAGATAAGAAATCACTTCAGTTACCCAAAGAGCTTAAAACTATTAAAACTATTTCTTTTCCGTACTGACAGGCTTTGCTCTCTGTGTCAGAAGTGATCCTATAAAAAACGTCCACATAAGGGTAAATTTTGGTCATAAATTTGAACCATTTCAAGTACACTTTCCTTAGCCAAACAGCATGACTGTATTTTCTAAACAGAATGGAGGAGTACTGGCATGATTTTAAAAAGGAAATAAGAGGTAGAAATAGTTCCTAGGTCAGACATTTCTCTTGGTAAGACAAGCAGTATTATCACCAGCAATCTCTATGACTCCCCTTGCAGCTCTTCCTGCAACAAGAGGCGGAAGGAGTTAACATGCTTTACTAATGCTACGAAAGTTCCTTCTCTCCTTTTAAAGTTGAATTCAAGCCCTCAGTCATGAAAAGTAGAACAAAGAGGAGAAATGAGCATATGGACCACCTCTCCTGGAGCTGCACCACCACAGCATGTGCACTGCAGCAACCTTCCTGAGTACTCCCTGAAACGAGCTGTTTCTCAGACTTGGGGCCAAGAATAATGTTTAGACTTATGAATGTTAAAGCCTAATGAGATGACTCTCTCCTTTTAAGAAGCCGTTACATTTCAAGAGGACTGGGGGTGTTATTGTTAAAAGGGACCAGACAAGCTGTGTTCACAGCCTTTGCTGCAGAACACTTGAAAGCAGACTATGCTCATTAGTATTCCAAGCATGCCTGCTGCAAGGAGTGGACAACCTCACTAGTCTTTGGGGACAGTGGACCTCATACTCTTCCAAAGCTAATTGTGACTGCCTGCAGGGAAAACAGGAAGATATGGAAGCTCACTGAAGAAATGTGCTAAGTTCCCTGCTGCAGATGACTGTGCTGCCAACTCGTCCTACAAGAGATGGCTGGACATAAGATTAACAGTGAGAATTCACAGTTTTATTTGGATGTGTGAAGTGAAGGAGAGGATTCTTTCCAGAGACCACAGATCCATCAGTAGCTATCTGGTTGCTTACAGGAAGCTACAAAAATCAGCTTGCCAAAGTTCACTAGGCATTGCTGCAGGGAAGGACAAGGTGCAGCATCCATTAGAGTGCAGCACACTTGGACTTAGCAGCTGCACTTCTGAAGCTCCTGCTTTATTATCTTCCCTACATAATTGTTCTGGACATAAACTCAGAAAAGTTACAGATAAAACCACTAAGTCTATGGCCTCTTATGTGCAAGAGAAGTATCTTCATCACAGCACAAATGAGATTAACTGTTTGCACAGGGTCCACCGCCTCACCATCAGCCACTGCTAAAGGAAAGCACTTATTCTCATGTGCTAATTGCAGGACCTATTAGGAGCACAAGGGCTCTCCAGCTCTAAGAGACCAGGCATGCTTCTGCACAAGGCTGGAACTCCTTCCTATTGCAGGTGCAGGTGGAGGACGATACAGTAAGGATTCCCTCTATGTAATCACCATCTGATAGTTGGCATCCACTAAAGGTTCCTTTTGCTAGCGTACGCTGGCTTTGTGTCCTGGCCTGGCTGCTGCAGCGCTGTAAGAACAGCCTCACAGAACTGTGGGTTAGCTAGTTTTGTATAACTCTTTCCAATCAAAGATAGAAAGCTCTAACCGGATCAGGTTGGTACCATTAATTTTCATGCCTTGGGATATGAAGAGGCACGAGAACTGTAATGGCTCTAATGGAACCCAGACACAATTGTAGCCTGGTGCTCTAAATCCATACCCACACACAGAGACATGGCCAGCTGCGTCCTGTTAGTGTCTGAAAAGGACGGATGCTTTGTTACAAATTTACTGTGGTATGAGGTTAGGAAATTGTAATAATTTTATCTACAGATTTATGATTCATGCTAATAAGGTTAAAGTGTTAATGACAACAAAAACAACAATACACAAGTCATTTCCCCAAGGCAGAGGAACATTTTTTTTCCCTTTAGAGATAGAACACTGAGGTATGAAAGAGTTAGGCAACTTGCCTAGAGTCACAAGATGAGTCACTGATTGAAAAAGGACAAGTCCGAGCTAAACTTGATTGAAATCTACAACATACTGGTGCAGCTCTTTCATGAATGTGAAGGGACTCCAGATGCAGGCATTAGAACGTTACGGTGATCGCCTGTTGCTCTCCATAGCTGTTAATGTTGAAGTGAGCTGCAACGCAAAAGTGTGTGACTATCTCAGGTGTTTTTAACCACGCATTTCTGTTTGTCTGTTATAAAATGTCTCTGTTTTGGAAGTTATTAATGCCCCCTGAATATACCTGTTCCTCCTTTTTCCTCCTTCCAGCTGGGGAAGATTCTAGTACAGAGGGTCAGTAACACCCTTCTGGACTATTCTACTCACGAAGCCCAGTGTAAGATCCGACCCACTTCAAAGAAGTCCCCTAATTATTCAGGCACTGTGCCCTTCTCTGCAGAGACTAAAGACTAAGTAAAATACCTGCATCTCTCCTCATCCCTCGAAATACCAGAATGCAGAGACTTCCACACTACTGGGAGAAGAGAATGAGCAGTACCTCACCAAGAGCTCATTAAGCTGCATCCATAACAATAACTGACTTCAGTAATGAAATTACAAAGCAGTCACAGTACCTATCTTCAGGATATCAATCCTGATTCAAGTCCAGCTAAAAGTAAGCATGAAAGAAAATGAAGATTTTTTAAAAAATGACAGAATAAGACAGCAAACTTACAGCTTACAAAAATAAATTCTATCTCAAAGATTTAATTAACACCTTTGAGAAAGGCACTCTGTTTACACTGAAAAGTAATTGTAGCAATTCACAGCTAGGTCACAGCAAGCACTAGGTCTTTATTGCTTTTTTCTTTTCGCACAGCAGCAAAAATGTAAACTGCCTAGAGGTATCTGCAGGATGATGGACAACAGATACCTGATTTCTCATCACAATAAACTCCATTTTTTCAGCTCTCCACCAGCCTCCTCTGCAGCCTTAAATCAAGAGCATAAACTGAATAAAGCAAAATCTCGCTAGTAATTTTGAAGCCCGCAGCACATCACTGGAATTTACATACACACAAGCCAGTAAGTGAACACCTGTGATTAACTTAAAGGATGAAACATTCCATAAGGTAACTTCTTCTGTTCTTTAACAGTTAGTCAGATTGCAACAAAAAGAATGTCACACATTTTGTACCACAGCTGAAGAATAATTGGTAGGAAATGGCCCATAAAAACAGTTTGCTGAGAAGAAGGGTGAGAATGCCAGGTTTTGTGTGAGACTTGTCAATTGTACAGATCAGCCAAATGAGAACTTGAAGGGTTCTCCTGCATACAGAGTAGCGAATTGTCAGCATGGTTCCAGTGGGCTCTGCTCATTTTTTATTTTTTTCTTTTCCATTGCAAATGGTAGCAGCAACATCTAAGAAGCAATCACAGCACTCAAATGTAATTTCAGGTGCACAACTGTGGGCCCAATTGTGGAAGAAAAGCTGTGTCTCTTAAGAGCAGAACTGCAGGGTCAGAACTCTTTCTGTCGGTCCTGAAAATGCTGGAATGCAAATGGCAGAATGTGCAGGGCAACTCTGTTCCTCACCAAATGTCCTACATAAAAATCCTTTCATGAGTTTGGAGATTGCCTCTGGGTAGAGTTCCTTCTCACTGTTCTCTTTTCCCTTTACGCGCTCTGCTGTAGCATCTCTGCATGAATGCCTCAAACTGACATGCAACCTACAAGTCCTTGGGAGATTCAAACAGTCAAGGATAAAAGGAGTGGAGGATTTGCTCTTTTTAATAATTGTCACTTAAACCTCAGCAAAGATTGATTATTTCCCAGTCTAAATAACATTTAATACACGGTTTGTCCTGCCTTATTACAGGGAAGTACATAGGAAAAAGATAATGAAAATAATTGCCCCTACCAATTACCATTTGTTAATGAAGAACTATTGACCCTCTTCTCTTAAAAGCGTATTTTAGTGATGACTGAAGTTTTCTGTGTGTTACAGGAAAACGGAGATGAGCTGAAAAATTGCACTATTCCAGATTTGTTTGGGTTTCTTTGTTATACTGAAACAAATAAGTGGTATTTCAAAAATCAGCTGGGATAGATAGGCAGATTTTCTGCTGGAATAAGGTGATTTTCAACTACTGATTTCAACTACTCTGTTAATACTTATGTCATCTCATTCACTACTGGAGGGAAGAGAGTGGAGGTGGTTCAGGACTTACCAGCTTGCAGCCAGATTTGTTCAAGAGCTGTCCAGAGGTGCATAGGTCCTTGCTTCATTGTGCTGCTCTGCATGGTTATTTCAGACATGGCCTGTTCCAGTCTTGATGCAGCAAGGGAAGAGGCTCGCTGTGATCCTACGGACCAACCAAGCAAGAACAATAATGCATTTTATACTTCTTTGGGGTATTTCTTTGACTCATTAAGCCAGCAAGTCTGTTTTTCCATTTACTGCATCCGTTTTATATAATAAGAACTCCACTGAATTCTGGCATGACCAATTGGAGAACCATGTTTTATAAAAGGTTAATTTACAGAAAAAAAACCCCCACACTAAACTACCCAAGGGCTGCAGCTCCAGCAAGTGAATTAAGAGAGAGACAGTAATTTTATAAAGGTCTGCTTAGCATTCATCAAGGAAGCAACTGTATTTTGCTCCTTTGAAAAGCAGAACTCTACTATCAAATATTTCCCACTAATACTTATTAGTAAACTCTTTTATAAGCACAGTCATCATCCAATTACAAAATATGGCCCAGTAATGTAAAAATCTTAGTACAGCTTTACATAGTAGCTTGGCACGATTCACACAGCACACGACATTTCAAGTGACATCAATATTGCTCTACTGGTTTAGAGGCAGCGTGGTTTTTCATTTAACCTTGGGGAGCGGAGAGCTCAGTGCTTTGACTATATTAACCTTTAGTATGTGCTGTAACATTTACGCAGGAATGAAGTATTTGGCGCCCACATCTCTGGGACGAAACATCACATCAAAAGCTACTCCCAGGAAGAAGGCATGGGCAGAGACCACGTTCTCCAGTACAGCAAGTGGGATTATACTGGCGAGCCAACCTCTCAGAGGGGTACCAAGAGGATGGTAACAAAATAAGAAACTACGAAATGAGATTTCAGAGTTGGCTTTGTAAAGCTTTGGGAAATAAATATTTTAATATACATAGGTTTAATGTGACTTTAAGGTTGATAAGCTCTTTCCCTGGAGAGCTGCTGTGACTGAAGCACTTGTGCTGATTAACACTACTCTTCAATCTATCCTTACGGGCTGATGGTGTGGACCACAAGATCCTACAGTCAAAATCTGGATTTCTCTCACCACAGCTACCTTGAGGGAACAGCAGAGTCTAGGAACAGGTCCTTGGCTCTGGGCAAGGGAAGGGGCAGAAGGGCAAAAAACATCTTCAACGTGGCATATGCATTAAGTGCTCTGACTGGTCTCTTTGAGACCAGTGTGCTTTTCCAGCTGGAGCATGGTGAAGAGAGGGTCGCCAAACCACACCTCCTCACCAACAAACCATCACCGGGGACCAGGGCATGGGCAGGCAGAGTCACATGGTCTCCTGGCTGGTGCTCCTCTGAATGCTAAGCACGGACCCAGGCCTTCTGCCAGGCTGAGGGCAGGTATATTGCCAGCCCACACTCCTATGGCTGCACAGTGCAGGGCAAGATAGGGCTCACAGCTTTTACCCAAGCTGAGGCAGCGCTGCCAGCCCCTCACAGCATCGCGGCCAGGGAGAGGCCACAAGTGCACTGGAAGCCTAAAACTGCTATGGGAAATATCTGTGCCATTATCTCACCGCTAACTAATGTCATTCATTCTAAGCAGGAGAACTTCACAACAGCCCTGCAGCTCCGGCGCCTCCCACGGCTCCAGTGGAAAATGCAAATGTGCTCTTCCTAGATGCATTTCTGAAATTCCTGCATATTTTCAAAGACATTCCTGATCTCATGTTCCAAGAGATGACAGTGCAGTAACGTAGCAATTACAGCTAAAAACCATCCTGCTTTGCAAGAAGAGTTTATTATATTCGACAGTTTATTTAACAGATCCATCTTCAGCCTGTTTCACTGAACGGGATTCTTCCTCCCCCAGCCCTGCCCACTCACACTCCTCTCCCCCATCCCCACCTCCACCTAGGAGAAATCTCACTAATTCAAGTCAGACAAGGGTTGTTTAACGTGAGGAAAACTACCAGGCACTCAGTTCCAGCCATCCAAAACATGGATAGCTTCTTTGCAGTGAAGAGACAACAAGAAAAGGGCCCTGTGAACAGATAGTGATGTTACTAGGAGCATTTCAAAGTTAGGGCAGAATTCCTGCATTCTAGATTGGCAAACTTGGAAAAAACTACATGGGCTTTGGGGATTTTGCAGTCAGCCTAACCAGATTCGTACATTAGCACTCCTGATCACGTTTGTATGCTTCAAAACCAACTTTCAGCATTGCATTTCTCTGCCAAGACTGCCCCCTTTCAGAGAGGCTTTCTGGAGCTGTGTTTCTTGCAGGCACCCCTATGGAACGCTGCTCTGCATGAGGCGGGCAGATGGGCCAGTGTTTTATTCACATCCCCACTGAGCTCAGGGAAATCCTCTTTCCTTTGCAAGTCAGCCCAAGGAGACAATGTCACTATAAGGCACCTTTGTGCATTTTGAGAGGTTCACGTGTTGCTGTGAGGCCGAACAGCCACTTAGGATCTACTAAAGCATCCTTCCCTCACAAAGCAGGCTTCACAGGAGTATCACTATGAGCTACTTGCACTTGAAGGAACATGAGTTAGCCACTCCTCCTCTTCTCTGCGTTAGCCAGGTAGTTGGCAAGAGCGGAAAGCCTGCGATTTGAGACTGATTTTGCCCGGTGCTGTGGGTTTCTACCTTCACAGCCATACAAAGGGAACCGAGTTACTTAGCAATTTACAGTGGAGGCTCTCTGCATTTAGCAGCTTTTGGCATTCCTGTCCTTTAATGTTTGTTTTCTTTTCCATTTCAGCCTACAGAAGGAAGCAAACCACAGTAGGCAGAAACCATCCTATCTCTTCCCGTCCCTGCCTGGCCTCAAACACAGATACACTCCTTATTCTGGACACACACGTGCCAGATGAAAAGGCTCTCTCCATCCCAGCTACTTTTGGCTACTGCTGTTCTTACCCATCTCTGCTAGACCACTCATAGGATGCTTCTTAAATCTTGTCTGCCCTAATAAACTCTATAAGAGAAAGCCTTTGCCAGCCTGGCCCTTCTGCACTGAAAGGCACTCAGCTACAGCTCTGAACCTCAGGTGAGCAGTATGGTGACCCTGAGGGTGGGCTGAAGGCTGCTGGAGCCAGAAAAGAGTATACCTCTAACACACCATCTCCCAAGAGAAGGTAGGCATGGATTGCATTGGTATCTCTCTGACCTCAGGGTGGCAGAGGGAACCAGAAAGACCTCAAGCAATATTAAGAAAAAAAGGTTCCTTAATGTCTCATTATAAAATATCTCTTCCTAAATAAATGTAGATTTTTGTATGCTAAAAAAACCCCACAAAACCTGTCTCGCAGAACTTTAATGTCATGCCTCAAAATATATGCAAATGTCAGCATAAGAAGATATCACATCAATTCGTTATTTTAGTACTGTCTCTTTTTCTTTTTAACAGCTCCACTAGACAGAATACAAACTTCATATTTTACAATACAAGCCCTCCACACATTTTGGGAAGAAATCATAAAAAACCCAGAATTGATTTTGCCATGATGAGCTCTGCATATAAGCCATAAAAAAGTATATCTAAATAAATTAAAGCACTGTGCTAGGGTTGTTATAAAGACCAAGAAGGACCAAGTTTAATATTTTGCATCTCTGAAAAAAGCGCTATCAAAATAGAAATGTACCTCAGTAGATTTACTAGGCTTATAAGAAACACAGAATTCCCCAGCCTAAATCACTTCAGGCAAGAGCATTATAAGATAAGACTAAATCAGAAAAAGAATGAAACAGCAAGGCAGCTGACTGATATCAATGAATTTCGTTAGGAACACTGCTTCAGATAGGAGAAGATGAAGAAAATAAAGAGGAATTAATCTTCCTGGCAGCAAACCTAAAATTCTGGCACAGCAAATAATCTCATTGTGGTCTAACTGAGGGAGAGACCAGTGTCAAACCCGGTTGCAGTAATCCCCCCTTCAGCGACGAGCTCAGAGATCACAGAGTGCCTGTGCATTACAGTGATACTGCTGCACGCTCCTGTGGGATTTCACGATGGAAACCAGAGCCTGTTTCAGAATGATGAAAAAACCCACCAAAAATAAATCAGACCTCCTCCAAAGCAGCCAGCCACAGCCGCAGCTCTAGGGAGGCACAAGGGTGAGAGGGGCTAGAGCTGCACTCTCCAATCTCACCTCCTACTGCTTCAAAGAGGCTCCCAACTGGGACTACAGACCTGTCTGCCTCCGTTCTGCAGATGGAGAACAGCAGCACCTAGAGCTCGCAGAGCAGTGAGCCACAGACCCTCGCTGAAATCACAGCCAGTGTCAGTCCCGCACTAAGGCGGATGGTGTAATTTCAGTACGAGCCCCATCCTTGCATCCATCGTGGGTGCAACCATGTTAGCATGGAAACCTAGATTTTCAAAGTGGAGGAGGAATACATTTCTCGGCTAAACCAAACTGTGTTTAGTGCAAATCACTTTATATGCATGAAAAGCTGGTTTAAAGCTTGTACTTTACATTAATTTGCTCTTTCTGGTAGGCGGTGCCATGGCATACAGCACTTCTGCTGAGCTACAGCTGCTCCATTGCATGCTGGCTGCTAGAACTGGGCTAAGAGCAGGCTGGAGCAGGTACCCAACCCAGGTGCTTTTTGAGAAGGGCACCACATAGAGACTAAATGTGCCTGAGCTTCACTGTGACTCTGGAGAAGGTGCTGCAGGTCTCCAGCACTGGAGGAAGCAGAAGGCAGGAGTGTGGTCTTAGAAGGGTGGCACACCAGCGTGTTAGAATATTACTGGCTCTGCTAGTGACATTTGGTCTCAATTTCAAACCATGCTGTGAAGTGGGTGTAGCCCAAACCTGGCCACCCTCCTTTCTCCAGAAAATTACCAAGCAAGGCAAGGGACCTCCAGAAGAGCATGGGATCTACATCCAGAATGCCTTTTACATACCATTAAGCACCAGCCAGAGCTAAAGGGGCAGGAATCAGCCCAGGTGCCACCACACAGTCTAAGCACCATAACCCACTCATGGTTTCAGCAGCAGAGTGGGAACTGGATGGATAACAAAAGTACCATGGCAAATAATATTTTTTTGGTTTGCATTGCTTTCCTAGCAATGCCTAGTGGCTGATGGATTCTGCAAACTACCTACAGTGTTTTCCAAAACATTTTCATATATTTACTCAAGCTCCATTTTACTGTCCAGCATCAGGGACGATAGGATATATTTCACAAGTCTTCACAATTATCTTCAAGTCCTAACTATCCTAAATGATATTGTATCAGCAGGAAACTTTCATGCCATATCCACTTTTAATATTTCTGCAACAACATACTCATTTAGTATATCCTCTTCATCTATCTGTGCTGAATTTGGCCCGTTCTCTTTAATTAAGCTGAAGACTATAGAATATTGCCATATAAACAATGAGAAAAAGGACACATACAAAACAAAGAGACTCATCTCAGCAAAGGCTAATAAAAGGGAAGTGGAATAAACAGATGAAAAATTACACAAATATGCGTGTATAGAATCAGTAAGATTACAATGTCATAAATACAGACCCTAAGGGTTTAACACTACAAACAAAAGAGCAGAAACTCTGAATAATGTTTTCATGTTTGAATGTTTGTATGCTCAAGACCTAACCTAAGAATCCTTTTTAACCATTAGTGGGTGCAAATGGGGGTTAAACACATAATTTAATATGAGTCACGTACTTAACACATGAGAACTTCTCCTCCATCTCAGTCTTATATCCTGAGCATGTGACTTCAGTTTTACCAATTCCAAATGTTCAAGATTAAGAGAAACTCTAATTCCATAGCCCCACAGCATGAAACGTGTTAGGTTTTCTAAAATTAAGCTTTTTAATTCTTCTTTGCCCAATTTCTGAGTCTCTGAGGCTCAGTTATTTGCAATTATTCTACCATCCACAGGGGTAAAAAGTTGCTTTTCTAAAAAGACCTCCAAGTTAAAGCACAAGTTTCTCACATAATCATCCGATTTTGAATTAGGATTTTAAAGGAAGAACCAAGTATCATGAGACTTACGATAAAATCACAAGTCAGCAACACTCTCTGATAGCTTCCTCTCTCCTTCCTGCCAAGCTTAGTTTTGATATCTCCGTTATTTCCATCTGACTATATCTTTTACTGTGAATGTGTATTTATCACATAATAAAGCATCACAAGGTTTATGTACAAATCCCAAAGCGAATCACCCTCTAATAGGAATTGACACTCTTGCTCAGCTTTCCAAAACCACAATAATAGCTGGCATGATCAGGACATCTAAAAATGATTACACCGGGGAAGGTAGGGGGTGGTGTGGTGGTGGAGGGAAGGGAGGAGGAGGGAAAAAAAGGACCGAATTATACAGTTCTTGCAGAAGCATAGTGAGCTCTCATCTAATACCTTTCATGCTCATCTTAGAGAGCTTTGTAAAGGAAAGTAGGAACTCATCTCTTTGTTTTATGCATGGGGAAGCCAAAGTACAGACAAACCAGTGACATGTTCTGCAGCAGAGATGGCCCTAGCGACAGCTCTGGATCTCCAGCCCAGGAACACATCTCCGCATGCAGCCCCACCTCCCGCTGCTACCTCCACTCTCCCCACCCTCGCCAATGAAAATAAACCATTCCTCTCTCACAAAAGCATGCATTTAGGATGGGAAAGCGCAAGTCTTGTTTCCTCACCATGATCAGTATCATGAGCATCTGGGAGCGTGAGATGCAGTCCGTTAGGCTTTTTGATCACTGGTGTTTCAGTCATGCTACTTCCTTTCTCAGAGACACTGTAAAGAAACAAAACCGTGTTAACCCGGCCACCTTTCAGCAGAGAGACAATGTTCCCCTTAAAGCAGGCAATAGTCTCATCTTGTTGCCAGTGGAACCGAAAACTCAAGCTTTCCAGTGGTAAACAATCAGCTTCTTGAATGTGTAAATATCTCCACCCTGCCAATGGACAGGAAGTTCAGAGACACAGCGCCCAGCAAGGGCACCAGGGCACATGCCGGTATCTGTTTATTTGGTTGTTGGGAGTCTTTGCAAACCACTGGATGAGGAACGTGTTGGCAGCTGGAATCCAGATCAGAGGAGGCCAACCAGTAGCTCCAACTACCATCCCTTGGGCTTGTCTGCCAAAGGAGTTCTTCTCAGGTCTGCTGTGCTGATCCTTTTGAAACAGACCAATTACCACCTTCCACCTAGGTGCCAATTTTTTCATTTCAAAGGGAACATTTTCTCCTCTTACACCTTTGTTCTGTTCAAACAGAAGAAGATAAAAGCTACCATACAGCACGGCCTTATGAAAGGACTATCTAGTCTGCTCTCCTACTACACTTCAGTCCTCACAGGAGCAGTCTTCCAAAGGGAAAGTAAAAAAATAAAATAAAATAAAATCATGTGCCTAATGAAAAATCACTTAACACAGATCTCCTGAGCCTTCCTGTCACCACATAGTTCGCCATCCGTCCAGGATCAGATGGTGATGATATCTCCTCTCATCATCTATTAAGGGACAAAATAGCAAAAGGAAAAGTGACTGCCCTGGCTACTTTTGCTGGCATGCTTCCGAGCTTGTAGCTCAGACTTCGGACAATATTCCTGCAAGGAAACAAGCTGTCACAGGGTCATGATTGCTGTAGATGCCCCATCTTCCCGTCTGATCACTCCTTCAATGGGAATTGCACAAGATTCCCTTGAATTTGTATTAATCTAGCACAAGAATTAGCTTCAGACTGCTATTTGTTTTTAAATACGATTATTTTATCACAGAAAACAATAGCAAAAGATAAACCACGTCTTGTTCTTCCTAGCTAACAACTTAGGACTGAAAGCCACTTACTGTCACTCATCATAGTGGTAATCACATTTACAATAGCTAATTAACCTTTTACTTGGGCTTTAGGACTTAACATTAAAATTTCTGTTAATGGACCCTGAATTCTTGGGCATTTGACTGCACAAATCTCCAGCCTTGTCTGGTCCTCCCCATCTTCCATACTGGTTTACACACCCCATTTGAGACTATGATGTGCTGACAGATACAAGAGAAATTAAATTCTCTGCCCTATGTCTCAGCCTTGCCTAGCCAAGATTAAGCCAAGTCTACGTGCCCTTGGTGGGGGCCACTGGTGGAACCATAGGGGCATTTGTCTCTTCTTACTGGTGCATTGTGTATGCAGGAAACACAGCAGCTGCACAGCAAAATATTACTCCTATGAGGCGGGCCCTACTTTGATGCAGCAGCCAACACCACAATGCTGGGCTTATACCCTGTAGTCCTACACAGAGGACAGGTGAGGAGATCGGTGGATGGTGTGTTTGGCAACAGTAAAACTGACCACAGGAAAGCAGCAATTAGAGAAGGCTTGAAGAGATGGCCTCAATTAACACTATGTCACCAGCACGGCCTTTTATTTGGGAAAACAGACTGAAATCCCAGCCTGAAAACCAAATGGACTGTAGTGTGCAAAACAGCCTCTCCCAACAGCTTTATCTGTTATCCTGGAGAAGGGCTGAAAATGATCTACTCCTTCAAAGCTGCAGTACAAGGCCTTCAGCCAAGAAAGCTTTTCCATGCACCACAGAAGAGTCAGCAGCCAGAGGATTTGCCTTCCGCATACAGCACTGGCAAAGCTGACAGTGGGACAAAGCTGCCACTCTACTGCCCATGGTTTTAAAAGGTAACTGAGACAGGGGATAAAATGGTGAATAAACACCTGACTGGGAGAGATTGCAGAGGCACCAGTTTATCAGAGCGAAGACTTAAGCATGGCATATGCACAGCTGCCTGGGGAGAAAATACGGGGCCCTGAAAGACTCTGTAGACTGGCAGAGTCACAGTAAGATCACAAAGCCAGGAAACTTAGGCCAGACAAATGCAACCAAACGTAACGAAACTGCGATTTAATTGTGTAGGCGATTAGCTGCTGTTTGAACAAGTAAAGAATACTGGGTGCAGCAGCTCTCAACTTTATGTAAATACAAGCTTCTCTTTTCCAAGGCCCTAAAAAGTGTCTGCGTCCAAGTTGCACTGATAAGAATTCCCCTCAAGTTCCTTTGCAAGCCCAACCCGGAATATTTTACATATTTGTTAGCTGATACTGCTGCAATTTGCTTAATACAAGGGGCTTCCTGGCTCACTGACTCCAGTCTAAAACTGCAGGTACCAAGTTCATTCTTGTTACCTTTCAAACAGTACCTCCCAATAGAAAATGCTTCAGGATGTATTTTTTGAGAAAGCCAAGAAGTCCCACTGGGAACAGCAGTGAAATACGCATTAGAGTTCCTAAAAGCAAAAGCAAAGCAATTTGTTTTGTTTAGGCTTCTATAGAAGCTTATCAAAAGCCTCTAAAGCTATCGCATCTTGGATTTTTAAGTATAAGAGCCAAAGCACAGCTTGGGATCCAAATTCAGTCCAAATGGCTGAACTATTTATTTGTCTCTTTTCCAATGTACTCTCTTCAGTCTCAGGCTTGCAGACTCCCCTTGCAAGAGTAGATCTTAGTCATAATTGTTCAGTGTAGATATGATGAGCTTCATGAGGACTACTTATGGGTATAAAGATTATTCATGTGAGAGGTACACGATTGAATCCTCAGCTAAAGGGACTAAGGCCTAAGGAAATCAATGATTCCAGCCTATAAGAGACCACTTCTCTGCTGCTATGTAAATATCTTGATTTTTGTGTTTGGTCTGTTGCTCATTAGCTAAACCAACAAGGAATTGCTAATTATCCCTCAAGGACAATGTGTATATAGACATACATCATTCTGTACATAAACTTCTGGTGTTTATAAAGTTTATGTAAATGCATACAGAAATTGGGGAACAATACAAGCTTCATCGGTCTGCTGTTATGACTGTTGCCGTCAGGCACACTGTCCTTCCCATCAAACACAACCTCTACGGACATTACAGGTGAGAGAGAACTACAGTCTTGGGGTAAGATTCCCAAGACAGTTGTACAGTGGTATCACAACTAGGACAATATCCAAAGTGTGTGGGAAGAAAGAAAACCCATCCTGGTAACTTTCACTCTTTCTAAACTTCTCCTTTCAGAGGGGAAGCAGATAAGAGGGAGAGAACAAACAGGAAAACCTAGCACTATTCAAAAGCGGATTTAGTAGGACAAGGGAAGGGAGAAAGAAGCTACATCCTTTACTCCTCTCCTTGCCCAGTTAGCACCAGGCTATGCAACCGGTACGCAACCACAGCATATGATAGAGTCTTGGCTGTGTGCCTGTCCTTGGCTTACTCAGTTCAGGACTGTGTCACCCCCACACATTCCTGGGTGGTGCCAACTACTGCAGACTGTGAACAACAGCTGATGGATTCTCAGCGCTATTGGGGAAAAATACAAATCTGCCCTCCATTCTGGACATCTGAATATGGATAGAGATGTTTAGATTGTCTTGGTTCAATCCACTTC
>WEIS01070912.1:0-20730 GCA_013389965.1 Todus mexicanus
TTGAGTGAAGATCATTTAAATAATGACTTGTCACTTCAGGATTAGAATCGCTGATCTGACCATTTATACATGAAGATGTTAGCTCTAGAACTGTTAAAAAGTAGACATCATTAACAGTCATGAACCCAACAGTAAACTCAGTCTGAATCTCAAGCATGTTTTCCAAGAGTAGTATGGAATACAGCAGAATGGATACTGTTCTTTGCAGTCTGAAGCAGGAGAGCTTGCATTAGAAAGCTTAATAACTGCATCACATTTCATCCATTTCAGGACATTTTTGCTTAAAAAAATTTCATCCTTTGCTTCTTCATAAGATGCTCTGTAACTGAAAGTTTCAAAGATTCTACCATGAGCAAAATCAAGATATTATCTTTGCAAATGTTGCTGTAGAATTAGTATGGCATTGAACATAATGTGTATAGAAGCTTCTGAGAAGTAATACAAATTGTAATGTCACGCACATATAGGTACAAGCTATTACAGATCTTTTTGCGGATATGATCCCCCTTTGGGGGCTTGTAGAGTGCTGTGGAGAAGTGACAGAAAAGAGACAGAACATAAACTAAGGATGTTGTAAATATCACAGTCACTTGTGTTTAACAGGACAAATGTCTCTTTTTTATGTTTAGCACCTCTGTATTTTCTTCTCCTTTTCTCCTTCTTACCTGGTCTAAGTGGTGTGTGGGAACAAACCTTCCTTTCCCCTCCTTTGAGCACTTCTTTCTCACTCTCGTAAGTGTTCATAAAAGAAGAAACTGTCCACATAGGGATCAGTCTTGAGAGTTTAAGCTGATAATGTATTTTGAAATAACAAGGTTTGATTTCATTTCACTTTCCTTTAGGGTGAAATTGCATTGTGTTTCAAAGATTTTATCTGCAACTATGAAGCACAGATGGTTTTTTATTTTAAATTTTTTTCTTCCTTTTTTTTTTTTTTCTTTTTATTTAAAGCTGAGTGTCTCCTTAAATCTCTCAGTACTTAAAGTATTGTGAGGCAGCAGAGACAACTCTGATTTCTGGGGTCTTGGCTCCTGGTCCTTTCTTTACTTACTAGGCTGATATTCAGCAGAAGTTAAGATGCCAGTAACAATTTATGTGTCTCTCTCACTAGCAACTCTGAGAAATGTCTTGGATTAATCTTTATGTTTGTTATGGTTTTGTGTTTTGTTCCAATCCCACCTTTCATAATGTAGAAACATTTATACATATATTTAATCTGTTTTGCTCTCCTATCTTGCCTTGAGTTATATTTCTGACTTGGTGCTTTCCATTTTGATTGAGGTGATGACTAGATGGGTCTCATCTTCCTCTTGGTTCAAAGAACAATTCATTATTTGCTTGTGTCTGGGGAGTGAATGCCTCCATATGATATGTTGGGTGACAGGGATAAACATCCCTCCTGGCTGATTGATAGTCTTATTAAAGATTGCAGTAGGTGAAATAATCCCCCATAGCTTCATAAGGATAAGATCCCTTTCTCTTTTCCCCCTCAGACTGGCTTTAGGGCATACCTGGGTTTATGCTCTGTCCAATCTTATAGCATTACTTCATTAGCCTTTATTGAAAGTTGCTAGCATTGATCGATGGCAGGATACATTTTTTTTATTGGGGGAAATGACCAAAATGTTTATTGACCAAAATTTGCAAATTGCTATTATTTTATAATAGGTTTAATTCATATGCAAAGACTTTGAGTCCTTAGTTGTCATCTGTAATATGCAGGAGGATGAATAAATAGCAGTGGTAGCCTGATTCCCCAGTTACACATTTCTTCTTTGAGTTTTGTGGTTTGCTTCCATATTGGTCATCTTGCCCTCCTTTTAAGGGGCTTCTTAGCACATTTGCCCACCCTGTGGTCCATCCCCGGTTGCGTCCTTGACACTGTCAATGCATTCAGCCTTGCCCTCCTACTGCCCTCTTACCTTCTCCTACTGTACCCTTTCTATAGGAGACAACCTTCTGGACTCTGCCCCTCTCATTCCATGAATGCCTTCTTGTTCATTTTCCAGGCAGCTCTCAGGGACATTTATCATCCAGTCCCCTTCCTGACTGAATGTCCTTTCTAAATTAATAATTAGAGAGCAAACAAAATGTGTACACAGCCAGTAATGTGTTCAGCTATTGTGGCTTGCTGATCCAAAGCATGTGAAAATGAGTATGGACTTCTCCCTTTTTGATCTGGGTTTGGCGCTACATTCCTGATCCTTCCTATAAAATGATTTTTTAAATATTTTTTTTTTCATGTAATACGATGCTGCAATCCATATAATAAATTAGATTATAATCCCCTCATGGGCAAGGGCCTGTCTTTTTGATATGCCTGTGCATTGTTGATCTCGTAGCACATATGCATGTTTGCGCATTCTCGCCTCCTGCTTATATCCAGCGCACCAGGATATAAGAACGAAATGAGAACAGAGGTGGACAATATTTTTTCTAATTATTAACATGCAGATAAGACCCTTTAATTAAAGAAATTATATACCCTATAAAAAAGAAATCTTCTCTGCCAGTCTGCAGTCTTGTAATGGCTTTGTGTTTGTGCAATTAGGAGCAAAATCTTGAAGCCACCGAAGCCAATGGTGGCCCTTAATGGGATTAATTCTTCATTTGTGGGGTGATGGGCTAGATGATCTAAGAGGCCTTTTGCATCTTGCGCTTCTCCAGTCTCTCACAGGGTAAATGACACATAATTGAAAAGACAGCTGTTTTTGAATAAACTGCATTAAGCGTCTACATATAATTCCTAATGCAGGTTAAAAGAACCCCACCCTTGTCTCTTTGCTGTTGTGCGTGCACCTCTTACAGAGCAGGTCTCTCCTGTGCTGCAGACACTGTATGAACTCGTCAATACCCTGCAGGTTTCTGGGGGGTATATATCTCTGTATCTCTCGAGATCCTCTGGGAAAATGCTGCAGCTAGCACTAATCAAATTGAATCGCTGTCAAGACTTCCTGCGAAGCTTCGAGGAAACATTTCTGAATATTAGAGGTACAGGAGAGGAGAGTAAAGGTTGGGGGAGGGAGGCAGGACAGTTTTAGAGCTTAAGTGGATTACGTAGCTCCATAACCCAGTTATAGGTCCATGGACTCAAGTGAGCTATCTTTTCCCCTCCTCTGGCTGTCTGCCTGTCAGACAGTTCCCCTGACAGGCAGGCTTTATTAGCCTCCCCCAGCTGGCTCCCTCAGCATTTCTTATTTTCCAGTGCTCACATCCCCTAGCAGCTCATCTCAGCCCTTCTTCTATCTTTAAACTCCACAAGGTCATTCCTTTAGCTTCATCAGCTGTCTGCACCCATTGAAGTCTCCACGTTAGCCCAGTCCACCAGAATTTACCAAGCCCCGTGGCAGGTCTCTGATCTCTGTCCATGTAAGCCCCAAGTAGCCAAGAAAGGGTATATGGTTCAGCTCAGATCGGGGGACCTGTGTTTGAAAGATAACGTACTCCCTGACTCTCTTCTATTTGAAATAGCTAAGAGGGCTATCTTCAAAATAGATCAGCACCTGAGCACCAGTTTTGGGTAGTACGAAGGAGAAGCAAGTGCCTAGTGCACCTGGATGCACTAATATTTCCACACTTTACAGAAAAGTTGGGTAAGCATGAGTTAACCATGAGCCTGGTTGTTCAGTCTGAGCCCTGAAATTTCCCTTCAAGACTGAGGTGTGAGCCTGACATCTGCTGGGGACTGCTCCACTGCTACAGAAAACACCAGGCCATCCTTCCTCAGAGCTGCTCTGCAAGGAAGGGTGGTGGCAGGCGGGCTGCTGCCTGCTGGAGGGACTCTGCACAGAATACCATCAGCCGATGAGGAGGCAACATGGTCAAAGGACAGGGTGACCCAACTACAGCCCAGTGGGAGGTAAGAACTGAAATCCCATTTCATGCTGGAGGACTCCAGTCCCGGAGGAGTGGGCCAGATGCAAGAGAGCAGTCAGACAGCACATGGATCCAGGGTTTACAATGTCTTCATGAGTGTCCAAGGCCACATGAGAAATGGAGCTCCATGTCTGCACTGAAGCATGTCTGACAGCAAGCTGAAATCTGCTTTCCCTCTTTCCTTTTGAGGTATCTGCCACTGGCACTGCCACGTATTTGCTTTGCTGACATACCTGCTTATTTTCCATTTGCCTGACTCTTATTCAGCCCTCTGGGCTTTACAGTCAGAAATGCTGCTGGTAGACTCACCTGCACAAGCAAGAAACAGCCACCATTTGGTATCCACCATCTGTGTGTCTCTATACCTCCTTTCTGTCCTCATCCATAGCCTCATTCCTCCTTCCCTCCCTGCCACTATGGTATATCTCTATGTGACTTCTGTTGAGTCTTACAGAAAAGGATGGTTTCCAGCGCTGATCATAAGAAGATCATGTATGAGTGTCTCAAGGACATAAAGAGTGATAGAGAGTAGAAGCAAACACCCCTTGGTCTAATTAAATACTGACTTGATGCCTTAAAACCATGCTAGAGGATGCTTGTACTGCTGTATCGGCTTTGTCCAGGAGTGATGTAAAAAAGAGGGTGCTTGACCACTGGTGTCTAGAGAGCAACCCTGGGCATTGCTTTGTCAGTGAAGGCATCGAGTCTCCTGCTCTGACCAGATGCAGGCAGCTGGCCACAAGCTACCATCCTGGCACCTCACCTCTTCCCAACCCCAGGCAGGGCCTGGTGCTGCCCTGCAGTTATGTGCAGGTTGCCACTTCACCTCTCGACAGGGATCGCTGTCCATCAGTAGGGATCTGAGAGCAGCAGATCCTGCACAAGCTGCTGATGGTGCTCCACAAATCCCTGTGGTTTCTGTGGCTGGCTGGCCCCTGCCCAAAAGCAACATTATTCTCATTAATCATCCTTTGAATACAGCTAGAGGGGTGCATGCAGAGTGAAGCCTCCACTCCGCAATGCCTAGGGTTTGCACAGCATGATATGGCCAAGGGGGAGTGATCTTCAAACTGGTGCTGAGAAACCAGCAGCCTCCCTGGGCACTGTGATACGGGTCCCTAAAATGTGTGGGCTGTAGCTATAAGGGGCTGTGCTCTATCTGGGTCTGGAGACAGCTCGTCCAGTATCAGTACAGGGAACTCTGGGTCACGTTTCATTGGGTCTATTAGAAATAGGGATCTTGAGCAGCATGCAGGCAATATGGTAGCTTGGAAGTTTGTTGATAACAGGGTTAGCAGCAGCATCTTTGGGCTCTCTGCCAACACCTAAATAACTGGAAGTGTTACTTACTCCTAAAAGTAAACCTGGCCTTTGTGCTGCTTAGTCACCGATTGTATTTGTTGCTGGCAGAAAAGAGCAGATACAACATATTTGAAACCCTCGAGGAGAAGAAAGAAGGTGGCAGTTCTTATGGGTTTAGCAGGGATCTTATGACAGTGTGTGTTGTGTTCTTTTCATGAAGATTCATATTCTAGAGGAATCTGACTAGTCGCGGATCTCAAGGGTTTTATTAATATTTTTAGAGTGAGTTTCCAGAGCTTTTGGCATGGAAGAACACTAAGAACTTGATGCTAGTTTAACCTAATGATTCAGAAACCATAAAGCAAATAATAATAAGCTAACACATCTATTTTTAAACTCGTGATTTAAGCCACTGTCATGATTTTGATGGGGCTTGACATGTGATTTTCCAGCATTGGAACTGGTAATAAAGCTTTTGTGTACTGATTTAAATGGAAAATCCTTTTAAAATCCTCCAGCTTGCTTGCCTTAGTCAATACTTAACAAGGACTCAGCCACAGCAGCAAAAAATATCTACCAGTCAGGACATTTTCCTTGTGCCTCGCTTTCTCTTCCCGCATAGAAAAAGACCTGACACACAAGGATCATGATTCATCACCGTCTCAAGGCCCAGTTATCAAAACTGGTGCTCAGGAATCCTTGTACATGGGAATTCTGCAGCTGCTGGCAGCTTCCCAGGAGTCTATACGTGGGACAGGAACATCCATGTGTCAAAGCAGTTTTCCATGGGGCTGAGAAGGGACTGAAGAGAGAAGAGGACAGACCTGGCTGGGACTTGTGCTACAGTTATTCTGCTTTCCTATGAGGTTGTCCGGGGACCGAGCAGAGGTTGAAGGCAAGATGAGTTTCAGAGATGTGGACAGGACTGAGCCATGGCACAGAAACCCTGTACAGCCTCCTTCAGTCCTTGTGTGGGCACATGAAGTTGCTTGTCTAGTGGCTGTGTCCGTGGAGGAGTGGGAGAATGCCAGCTGGTCCCTGTGGTATTTAATTTCTTCCGAGGAGCTGAGCAAGACAAACATTTATGGGAAGAAACAGCTGAAAGCAAGTAAGATAAAGTGCCGCTCCTACTGCCACAAGTCCATTGTGCCCTTAGTCTGGATCCAGGTACTGAACTTGATGTGAGACAATCGCTTTTTATACTCCCAGACACAACATGGTGTTCTCCCGCTTGTCAAAAGGGTCTGAGATCCACTGAAGGAGCAGCAGGCACTGAGGAAGCCAGACCCATCTCAGTGTTATTTTGAGGCATTTAGCTTTCTGACCAGTGGGTATGCTGCTATTCCTCTAATACCAGAAAATAAACACATGAGGAATATCTATTAAAAAACCCAGGTGACTCATAAGCTAGAATAGCCTCATTCTGTCATTATTGGAGATAATTTGCCACATATTTATATCAATATTACATATGTCGGCTAAAAGCTTCACTGCTCCATCACATGCTTTTGGTCTGGACATGTAGCCACAGCTGCCTGCAGCACGTCCACAGTCAGTGCTGCTTGGCCGCAATTTCTCCTTTTTGTCTGAAGAGTGGGAAAGAGAATCCTGCTGCTTGGCCCTAAATCTGTCAGGAAGTGATTTGAGACTTCAAGTAGAGCCTGATGTTTTATAGGTCTGTTATGGCAGCATGTATGCACTCAGCTTTAAAGAATGATGTGAATAGCCTTTTGGGCTACTGCTGGACACAGCATTGTCAGCAGAAAGATTTCCTGAAATGAAATCTCAGAAAAAGAGTGGATTGTGAAAGATCTTGAATCAACTCAATAGGTGTGTTCGCTCTGAGGATTAATGATAACAGATATAACTGTTTGTATTTGGTTTGCAAGGCAAGGTTTTAGTAGTGAGAGGGCTACAGAGGTGGCTTCTGCAAGAGACTACAAGATGCTTCCCCTATGTCTGACAGAGCCAATGCCAATTAACTCCAAAGCAGACCCACTGCTGGCCAAAGCTGAGCCAGTCAATGACAGTGATGGTGCCTCTGTGATAACATATATAAGAGGGGGAAAAAAGTACTGCACAGCAGAATCTGAGAGGAGTGAGAATGTGTGAGAGGAACAACTCTACAGACACCAAGGTCAGTGAAGAAGGAGAGGGAGGATGTACTCCAGGTGCTGGAGCAGATATTTCCCCGCAGCCAATGATGAAGACCGTGGTGAGGCAGACTGTCCCTCAGCAGCCCTTGGAGGTTAACGGCGGAGCAGATCTCCACTTGCAGCCCACGGAGGACCCCATGCTGGAGCAAGTAGATGTGCCCAAAGGACATTATGAGCCTGTGAGAAGCCCACACTGGAGCAGGCTCCTGGCAGGACCTGTGAACTCACGGAGAGCGAGAAGCCTTTGGTGGAGCGGGTTTGTTGGCAAGACTTGTGACCCCATCAGGGAGCCACAGCGGAGCAGTCTGTTCCTGAAGAAGTGCCCTCCATGCAGGGGACTCCCACTGGAGCAGTTTGGGAAGAACTGTAGCCCATGGAAAGGACTCACACTGGAGAAGTCCATAGAGAACTGTGTCCCATGTTTCCAGGGGAAGAGTGTGAGGTGGAAGGAGCAGCAGAGACAATGTGTGATGAACTGACTGCAGCCCCTATTCCTTGTCCTCCTGTGCTGCTTTATGAGGGAGAAGGTAGAGGAAATTGGGAGTGAAATTGAGCCTGGGAAGAAGCGGGAGGGAAGTGTTTTAAGATTTAGTTTTATGTTTCATTATCCTACTCTGACTTGATTGGTAATAAATTAATTTAATTTCCCTGAGTTGAGCCTGTTTTTCCCATGACAGTAATTGGTGAGTGATCTTTACCTGTCCTTATCTTGACCCACAAGCCTTTTGCCATATTTTTCTCCCTCTGTCCAGCTGAGAAGGGGGAGTGATATAGCAGCTTTGGTGGGCACTTGGTGTCCAGCCAATATCAACTCACCACACCATTAATAAAAAAAGAAATAAATCTTCCTTATCTAGAAAGTATCTCCCACCTCTACATTGATGAAGGAAAAGTGGGTTTTGAAGAAATAGAATTTCCTTAAATGATTAAGGAGCCTCAGATCCAATTTTAAAATCTGCTTACCCATTTACTTAGAAAAATCTTACCATAAGGCTTTTTTTTCCTTGACTTTTTGAGGCAGAGATTTTGGTGTGAGCCATTTTAAATCAGAACTAATACAAGGTGTCTGCACATATCTGGAAGGCACCAGCTCTACTGCTAGTGGTGTGTACAACATCTATTAATGACAAAAAGAATGAATTAATGTGGAAAAGCTGGATAGGGAAGGACTGCAAACTCCTATAGCAAGCCTAGAACGAGCCCTGACAGCATGACTGTCAAAATAAAAGGGATGGCACAGTTCCCTGCTCAGTCTCTGGCAGCAGAATGGCACTGCCACTGGGGGCAAGAACAGGGCATTATCTTTTCATCAGGACTCTACTTCTGCCCTTTTTGGAAGACAAAAATGTCGCATACAAAAATTATGAATGATCAGAAAATACAAGGAACGAGGAGCTAAACATCTTTTTGGAGGCAGGAGATCTGGGGACACTTTACCATGGCTTTTTTTTTTCTTGGCTTTTTTTTTTTTTCTTCAAAATAAATACCTCATTGTTTCAGGCAAAGGCAGTTGACAGCTTCCACTTGGCTTGGTTTGGCCCATGACACTAAGGAAACATGCAGAGAAATGGTGTGGAAGATGCGAGTCTTCTGGTGCTCTGCCTACTGCTTCTCTCTAAAGTTTGTCTTGAGGAAAACAGGTTGCAATCTTTCAAGGACCTTAAAGATCTGTTCCATATCTGGTTTATGTACCAACTGTGAGTGCAACTGCTCCCTCCTCATCCATTTTCACAGTCCCGAGTGGAAAGGGAGTCTCCCTGCATGCAGGTGAGTGTTTTCTATGGGTCTTTCCAACCACTGCTCTGATCCACAGCAGCTATGGCTTTGTCACTGCCCTGTTAATTTAGTTACCACAATATAAAAATATCTCAAAAAACTAGCTCAGTCGAATTGCAATCGCTCCAGGAAAGAGGGCTCTCAGCAAGGAGCCATGTTGCAGCTTGGCTTGAAAGAGCTCGAAGGTTAAGGTGAGTTCAGTAGCGACAAGCAGGAAGCAACAAGCAGCTTAATATGCCTTGTGCTTCCTGAAATCTAATGTTTTCTTGAAAAAACCCCCACATAAACACCTTTCTTGTGGAGCAGGTTTGTCTGGGCCCATTAGTGGTCAATGGTGTTCTATAGCCATCAGCAGGGTGGTGCACTGAAACTCAGGGAGATGAAAGGGTGCAAGGGGGAGGAGAAGGTAGGGGAACAGTATCACTGCTCTTTTCTGGTAGCAGAAGAGAGAGATCATTCAAGCTGCCAGAGAACCAGCCACATCCTGGGTTGTGCTTGGCCCCCTGGCTCAGGACAGAGTGAAAGATGACCTGACGCAGTACCAGTCATTAGGGACCCACCAACACATCTGGCTCTGACACATGTGGACTGGATTGCTTTCTCCTTTCCAGTGAGGTGCCAGTGGCTGAAGGATGCAGGTTGTTCTTAGCAGGCTATATCAATAGACATCTGTCCTGAATATGGGCTGGAGGGGTGCAGGAACATGCCTAACAAGCTGGTAGGAGACCACACACACCTGAGCAGCCTTTGTCACATAAAACTGTGTCTCTTCTGCTGTGTACATGATCTACTGCAAATATTGGCACATTTTCCAACAAGCACCCCCTGGTGTGAAGGTGTCATGCGGGTAGTTTGTGTGGAGTGTGGGGTAGTGACTGAGCATTGAGAAAGAAAGGCAAGTAAGGCAAAGTCCCAGTACCTAGAATGCTTAACGCCTTGCATGGGCTAAGAAGCTTGAGATTCCCATGTATTTTCTTTTGGAGTTTTGTTGCCAATGTCTCAGATGGTCTTACAGCAGGAGAGTGGTGAGAATCGCTTTGGTCATGGTAGGGAGGAGAACTGCAACATGGATGCCTTGGTGATGCTTTTTTTCTTCCCCTGCAGGCCAGAGTCTGTGCTCCCCTCACCTGGCTTCTCACAGGGAAATATGGTGGTGCTAAAAGCTCTGTGTGCATTTCCAGAGTACCTCTATGTATTGCCTGCATGAGCCTGAACTGCCAGGCTATGCAACAGTGACACCCACCTCACTGTACAGAATGCAGAGCCATTCTCTGCACGTACACGTGTGTCTGACTTCATGACATGACATGCACAGAGGAAGTCTGCTCTGCCACACCGTCAGCCTGCTACATTCGATCTAGGCAGCCCTTCTAAGTGCAGGACTCAGGTCACCTGCCTTCAGATGGTGCTGACATTGTGACCACAAAGACAGCGCTGGGTCCCTCACCACAGAGAGAGGGAAAGGAGCAATTTCAGACTCCGCAGTGAGTGTACGTTTAGTGCACATATTGGTAATAGCACTGTACCGGGGTCTCGGTGTGATCTTCCTGTTGCTCATTTGCTGGCAAGTGTGAAATGCAAATCCCTCCGGGCTTCTGTCGCCGCTCAATATTCACAGGAGCATGAAGGCTCCTGCGCAGAGGGGAGGGTGAGAACCGACAGACAGCAGGGAGCTTTGTCTCCTCCTTTGTCTGAGGTTTACGGATTAAAAAACCTGCTTATTTGAGAGGGTTTACACGGAGAATCATCTTACCGCAACCACATTGACCCCTGCCTCCACCTCATCTTGGGGGTTGGTGTGGGCACGGGTGAGTGCAGAGGCTGTTGTACCAACGCTGTGGCTCCATCGAACCTGGCGATGCTGAGGCAGGGGCTACGGGGCCTGGGAGGATGGACCCCAAAGTGAATGTAGCCCAGAGGGCTCAGCACAGTTGGCCCTGTCCGGGGCACGCCAAGCGATGGTTCCCACCCTGCTCCTCTCCTGTGGTGTGATGATTCCAGTCCAAACCCCGTCAGCTCTCTGGAAATGGCAAGTGAGACACTTGTTGCCATGGTGACCCTTAATAGTTCTGACTCAGATGTAGCATTGCTATGGCAACCGCATCCGCAGCCCTTGGGAGGCAGTGCCTGCACGATTTTTCTCTTGTAGCGGAAAAGGGCTCCAAAGCCCCACTTAGCTCACTCCTTGCTGCAGTGCAGTGACGAAGCTTTGGGCTGTTTTATTATTCTCCTAATGAACGACCATCCCCATCCTTCACCGAAGGATGAATTGCTCTGCAGGGTAAAAGTGCTCTGGACCACCTCACCATGGGCACGTTGTCTGCCCTCTAAGGCGAGCCCAGCCTCTGCCTTTTCAGTGCCCCATCAGCAAAGAAAAAAAGTTTAAATATTTATTTTTGAAAAGGAGCAGTAACATTTCTTCCTAGGAAGAAACAAGCTCCTTTCATCTTGGGAGCTCAAGGCCAGATCCAGCTTGGGCCGGGATAGTTTTAAGATGAGGAGTGGCTGTGGCTGTGAAAGGAGAGACAAAGAGAGAGCGCATGTGAGGGAGTGGGTGTGCCCGTAAGAAAAAGAGCAGATCTGTGTGCAGAGAGTGTGTCCGTGGGCATGGCTACGAATGTGAATGGGAGAGGAGCTACCAGGAGAGGAGATGCAAAGCAGAGCGTGGGTGTGCCTGGTGCAAAATGAGAAAGGGCATGCTTACCGGCAAACAAGGAGAGCTTTGGTGTGTGAGAGAGCGCAGGCACAGGCACGGGGACAACAGGTTCACATCATGCAGATCTGCGTGAATACGCTCTCACATTCACTCTGCTGTCCTGTCATCTTTGGCTGGTACAAAGGCAGCCACCGATACATGTAATGACTAAAAGGCACTTGGGTCCCAGTAGGGTGGGTAAGCTTGGGACGGGGGGAGTGTATGTTAAGTTTGCTTTTGCAAACCTAGCAGCAAAGACTTTTGCAGAACTAAATAATCCAGCCAAAGTCAGTTCATGATATCCTTCTCAGGCAGGCAAGTGGGAATGAAGGGGAATGTGAATTCTCCACATGAGCACGCTTGGACATATATCTCAGCCAAACCCCCTGTCCTGAGAGACTGGGGTATGGTTCCCAAGGGAACTGGTCAGTGCTTTTCCTGAGTTAAATGTCTGACTGCTCAGTCAGGCAGGAGGAGTCACTGGAGGGATGATTAAAGCTGTCCAGACTTCCCAGGGGTTTTGTAAACTTTCTCTGTTTTCCTTCCACCTTGGCAGAAAATCACATCGCCTCTCTCCTGCCTGATATCCTGGTTCTTCTAGCCACCATTTTACACTGGTAGGACATGGTGGGATGTCCTGGAGCAGACCTTCAGATAAATTGAGACAACTGCAGGGATGGAAAAAAAAAAAAGACCATCATCATAATTCTACTGCTTGCAGCATCTTGATGGGTCTAGAAAGGGTGTAAAAGTGGCAGATGCAAAGAATAAAGGATGTTGTTTAAAAAAATCAGCCACATTCTGCAATGAGAGAGGGTCCAGGGTGACTACTGTGTGCCTGGCTCAGATGATGTACCAGAAGCAATGGTAGGTAACACAAGTAGTGGAGAAGATTTTGACACGGAGCCTGATGAACATAGACATGAGAATGAAGATTGTGAAGAGATCCAGGGTGGGAAAAGACATTTCCAAGTCCCTGAAGTGGAGTCGTGTGTGCACATGAAGGTTCCCTGCAGATTAAGTTAAAGGGGGAAAAAGCAGAATTAAGGTATGAGCTCCAGCTCCAGCAGAGAGAGGCTCTCAGAAGTGAATGAAACTGCAGTAGCAACAAGGTTTCAGGGGGAGGAAGCCTGAGACTTGGGAAGTAGCCAGTGCATGGTTTCTGGATGAGCAGTTCATGAGGCTGGAAGGTGATGAAAGCCAGATGGAGGGGCTCCAGGAGTGAGTTTAAGGCTCTTCAGAGGTTAATATGACCTGTTCAAGGAGTTTAGGGAGGCAAGGAGGTGGGAAGGTAATTGAAGAGACTCAGTCAAAGGAAACTTAAATATGTACAATGACTTGCTTGGTATGCAGAGAGAAACTCATTCCTAGTGTAAGCCTAATGAAATCAGTAGCTTTGGCTTTAGCTCTGTCTGTTAATTCCATGTGACGGAGGCAGAATGAGCGCAACTGTTTGTTTTTCAAAAAGCAATGGTAACAAAAGTCTCTAAATTATCTTTTATCCACCTAAAATTGTATCTCAAAATATTAAAATGGAATATTTTTCTCTTCCTTCTCCTGGGTCTTCTGCCTGCCTCCTTCAGTGAAACCTCCCTCTGCCCAGCATCGGGGTGGCGCCTGTGCCAGGCTATAGCTGTGCCTGAACTGGACCCATGATGTCACATCTGGGCCTTCGTCACATATGATGGGCTGAGTTGTACCTGTGCACTGTCACTGCACGTGTACCTGCTACAGAGATGGGATCCTGTGTGGTAACTTGCATTCACCTTACAACCATCCCCAAGGAATAAACTGGATCAGGATTTGAGTTCTTCACCCTGCTGTGAAATCATAGCTCCCTCCTTCCCCATGTAATTTGGTCTGGGTAGGATATTTTGACCATGACATCTGCTGGCATCAAGGTGAGAGGAGGACCACATCAGGAGAAGAAAAGGCTATTGAAAAAGTCCCTTGGATCTAAGACTAAATGAAGGCTGGGACTAAATATTGTAACATATTAATCTCTATTTTGGCATGATCAATCATGGAATTTGCTGGATGTCATTTCTTGCCTGAGGCCTGTAATAAAAAAAGACTAGGGCTGAATTATTGGGTTTTTACACAGAATATGAGGGGAATTGGAGAGGGCAACCCAGTTAATTTATTGGTTATTTATCCAGACAGAATCTAACCCGCTACCCTCTGCTCTCTTTTTTCACACATAAACAAAGCAAGGAAGCCTCTATAAGAACATTTATGGCAATAAATACTTTCCTTTCTTGTCTTTGCGACAACTGCTCTTGCCCAGAGCAGCAATTTTATTAAACAAGAATTAGTGTAAAGTATGAAAAAAATGAGATCATTATTGTTAAACCATTACTCTCAGGAATTCCAGCAATTACCAGGTGCATCAAGATTATTTCAAAGAAGAAATCATGCCTGTGCAGGGAGGGAGTTTGGGAGTTTGGGAGTTGGCTGGGAAAGAGGGAAGAGTAAGCTAAAATACTGCACCTGTCTTCCTTGTTGTTTCTTACCCGTAAAAGAAATAAGTTGTTGTATGGCAGTCCAGGTTCAGCCTGACCTGAACTATAGACCTTCTGGTAGGGTTTGAAATCATGTTAGGAAAAATGGCCTGTGATGGTAAGGGCATGAGGGTGGGGGGAACACTTGTGCTGGGGTGGCGGAAGACAAGAGGGGGGTTGTAGGGCAAGGTGGAATGCAGTGAGGGCTGCAAAGAAGAAGAGAGGTTGGACTTGTGGCTTGGATGCTATGTAGGATCTTGGGACGGTATTTGATTGCTCTTGTTGATGAAAAAAACCTATTTAGCAGAATCCCTTTATTCATAATAAATCTCTAGTAAAGAAAATACTAATAAAAAAAACATAGGCAGGCATACAGAAAACATGATACCTCCTGTTCCACATACATTTGGGCTTTCTCACTTTGAAGAATCTCACTGTAGTGAGAGGTCAAAGCACAAGAGCCATGAAGGTTTTGTTATTCTTTTCTTCCTGTGCTTCTTAAGCAGTGATGCCCATGAGGTCAGTGTTTACCTTGATTTAATGTCTCATCAGAAGCATGACATCCTCAGCAGCCCTGCTGTGGTGCTACTAAATGAACCATGCCCTGTTTCCTCAGCTGGGACTTAAACCTCTGCCCTTAGAGACCTGAGGGGTGAGGAGGAAGGATAGGGAGAGAGTGATAGATATTGACCCACCTAGCATGTATGTTAAATTAAATAACCAGGCTTTATTTTTTAACTTACTTAAAACAGTTACCATTCTCTGTACAATTGATGTTTGCATTTGCGGAGGTTACTGAGGTGGCAGCTGCCGCAGTGTGATCCTCCCCTGCTCTGTACCTTTCCCCTGACTCACATTTTATGGGTGACCTTCATGTGTAAGGACAGTCACTATCTTAAGGGAGAGAGGAGACAGAGAGAGTGAGGAGGAGAGCGAGTGAGAGTATCTCTCTGCTGGTTAATTGATTCCAGACCTTCCTTTCAAGTTGTGCAGGAAAAGCTTTATTTTCCTCTAGCAGTGAGGAAACGGTTGCTCATGGGGGAGATGAGCAGATGAAACCGTCCAAAGTTCTTTACTAAAGATGTCAAATTACATTTGAATCGTATTCGCTCTTAGAACAGAGCTGACCACTGTCTATGAGAGAGCAGCACTGATTTTAGTGCTGCTTTACGGTAAGCACCAATATGGCTCAGTGACTACCTAGCTTGATGACCAATTTTTCAGTGTATCCTACATTTTCATTTTTCCTGTTCTTCTCAGCATATCTACCCCATACTGAGTCTCTAAGATATATCACTCATTATAAAACCTCTCCTTTAAGGGCCTGTTGTGACAACTCTTTGAACTCCTGTGCTGGGGGAGCACAATGCACAGGACAGAGAATTACAGGCAGTTAAATTGCCTCATTAAGAGAATATTATTAGGTCCTATTTGGTCTCTTCCTATCAAGCACTTTTGAATGCTTTATCCAAGTCAGTTTTATGTCACAGGATCCCCCCCTGTTTTCCCCTAAGAGATTTTCCTTTACTCTCTCCTCTTTGCATCTGTGTCCTCGTAAGGGCTGGATCCAGCTGTGATGCAGAGAGGACACAGCATCATAGCTGTTCCCTTGTCACAGGATACCCAAGAATGGCTGTCTCAGGACATCAGTATTCTTTCCGCACCAGAACATCTAGTAAATGCACATCCCAAAAAACATCTTTAGCCTTGCAGCTGAAATCGTTTTGTTTGTTTTTTGGCTGTTTTTTGGGTTGTGGGGTTTTGGGGTTTTTTTTAAAATTAAATCCCACGAAGGTGTGTGCCCTCCTCCCCTCAAAGTGTTTGGTTTGGTTTAGCACTACATCTCCAGCTAGGAACCATAGGGTCTCCATAATTCCACTCCTTTCGTCTTTAGCTACAGGGATTTACCCCACTGAGATCTTTCACGCTGTAAATTTCCTGACCTGATGATTGCATGTTTCTGTTTTACATAGTCCCAGCTACGTGGACTTCCCAGGCACAGTGTGATAACAGTTTCCTCATATTCTGACATTTTCTCTCACTTCCTAATAATCTCTGGTTACAGTTCAGAATTGCCCCTGTAGTTTCAAGAGCTTTTGCCATTATAAGCCTGTCTTTTTCTGACTCCGGCCTCTTCCTTGGCAATTATGGCTTTCTGCAGCTAGTAGTGCCATATACACACCTGCTGCTTCATCCGTTGGTGTGTCCTTTGCCATCTCCTGCGTCATGGTTTGCCTTTTAATCTTACCTTAACCTGTAGGAGAGCAGCTTACCCTAGACCAGGAATCTGTGTGTGTTTGTGTGCTTGTGGCCGCTTTGTAATTAGGAGGACTTTAATTCACAACCTCCCATGTTCCCTGCAGTATGCCCTGCAGTACCATTTATCATCTGTCCGCCATCTATGCTGGCTTGCTTTCAGTGAGGCAGGCGCCAGCTGTGTTGGTAGGAAAGGTGGCTGAGCTGCTGTTACTGGGGTGGGAGACAGGGGTGTTTTACACATGAGGTAACATGGGGTTTTCTTTTTCCCCTGGCATTGTGTTACTCACAGCACATTGAAATTGTACTCCCCGGACTTCGCTCTGCTGCTTCCCTCCAGCCGAAGAGCCATGTTCGATCCCTGGTCAGCTCAAAAAATCATGCTTTTGTGCTGTATGCCGAAATACACACAGTAACTGATGGCCAGGATAAGAATCAGATCCTCAGCCAGGGTAAATTGTTTCGTCTCCAGTGAAGTCAGAAAAACTAATCCATTTGCTTCCAGCTGAGATTTGGGAAGCATGGATTAACTATACTGTCTGTAATCAACCTTGATTACGAAGCCAGCCATAATGAAGGATGCAGCCTCACTGTCCCCCTTGTTCTGCAACGATGTCTTGAGCTTCTCCATGTGGTGGGGCTGGGTGGCTCCTGTCCCCTGCGTCCCTGCAGCGTGTAGGAGAACAGCTCAGCTGCTCATTCGCAAGGGGGACGAGAGATGCAAGGGGAAAGAACTCACTATTCCTGCACTGAGACACATAGCGAGGCAGCCCGGTCTCTGATTGATGTGACAGGGAGGGAGCGACAAGCCTGCTGATGTGCTAACAGCATTCTATTCCAGCAGTTCTTGCCAAAAAAATAAAACACCTGTGACAAAAACTAAACTAGCTCACTCGCTCAGGGCATAGATGTCCAGGACCTGAGAGTCTCCACCTGATACAAGTTCTGAAGCCCCGCCTTTCTCTGGGAAGATGAGTGTGATATCTCTTGACAGGTCACAGGCACAGGGTGCTCTGTGCTCTGGTTTAATGCAGGGTTGCCTTGGCCTGTCTTTAAAGGGCTGCCATCCCATGATTTGTAATTCAGTCTTAACTGCAGGTCAGGAGATGAACAGTATGCATGTGAGCCTGCATATATATAAACACAGCATGAATACAACTCCACTTCCTAGGGTTTTCCTTAGGAAATCCTAATTTTCCTTGTCACTCTTATCAAAAAGGCATTTAACTTTGGTGAGGGGTGGTCACCCTAGATTTTGATAGAAGGCTGAGAAAGCTGGATGAAAGCTAGACCATTTGCCCAGCTGTAGGAGGAATAGAAATGTTTGATACCTAATTGCTTGTGATGTACATCTGTCTTCTGCACCACCAGCCCACACCATCAGGGCTTACGGTTGTAAGGGGACAATGTCTTCTCTTTCCATGCCCATCTGCCGGACCATACACTTTTTTGTCATCACCTTTTCTGGGTTCCTCTGACTTCTCCTTACCATTCACATGGTTAAATATATTTTCCTGAGTGGTGAGACAGGAATACGTCTCCTCCCCATCTTCAGGAGAGTCTTAGCTTTACCTTCTGGTATCTTTTCCCCCCATTACTGCTTGTGGTGGCACAGGTCTTTGGGCAGCTGGGTTACGAAGCACACCGAAGAATCTCTGAGGCTTTAACAGCACAGATTATGTTTTGGCAGGTTATTTTCAAGCCAAGGCACTACTTCCCTGCCCTAGTTCTCAACATGACGGAGCAAGGGCAGAAGCCAGATGTGGGAAAGCAAGAGCACATAATGTTCTCATTGCTGCTGAGCACTTTGTCACATGCGGGCCAAGTGAAAAAAACATTTCTTTTTCTCCTTCTCTGCAAAGTGGGACAACCGCAGCCAGAAAGACCAGCAGTAGCCTAGTTCAGAATATCTTGTTCTGGTGACTAAGCCCTTCTCTTTGGAAGTGGAAACCATGTGGGTTCAAACTACTCCTATGCTGGAGGCTGATGCTACTTCTGTGCCAAGAGGATGCTGTTGGTATTGGAGAAGGAGGGTGGCCAGCTGTGCCTGTTGTGACACTGGTGCATCCAGGCTTCCCTTCGTGTCCTGTTTATGTGACAAGCTCACAAATATAAACTGGAAGTGTCCCACTCATTTCTCTACTGACATGCTCTCTTTCACCACCTTAAGTTTATTTCGCATGAAATTATTTTACAAATTCAGCCTGACTTCACTAATTGTTTTGTTGCCCCAGAAAATGCAGCTCACAGGAAATAAATGAGTCAGCAAAAACAGAGAAGAATTCACTTGTCTCCTTGCTATCATGTTTGCCTTGCTCAGCTCCTGATGTATCAGTAGCAAATTCTTGTCTGTGACAAGCTTAGACATAACACAAAAGCTGCCATCTGCCTTAGGAGTCCTGAGATAATTTTCTTTGTGTTTTCCCTAATTCCACCGAAGTAATAAGAGGGATTCTTGCTTATCTCACTGGGCTACAGATTAGTCTCCTTACTTAACAAGACACCCCCACAATCTCTTGCATGAGTTTTCTGTCAGTTGGGCTGAAGACATAGTAGAGGGGTCTTCCTGTTGATATATACGTGATCTGTACGTTTTCTTCTTTGAAAACAGGAATTGTAGGCCCTAGAAAAAACAATCCAGCCCTAATTGCTTCAATGACCTTTCCCTTGCTGTCCACTGACTCTTTTGTCCAGTCTGGCTTCAAATGCTGCATGCAGTGAGGCTTCCAACACTTTTTGTGGAAATTACTCCACTGTCTAATAGATCCCGTTCTCTTCCAGGTTACACTGAAGTGGTATTTTCATTAATTTCATGTCCATGCATTCACTTATGACCATCTGCTTGCTGTCCTTTAATACTCTAAACCATTGCATTGTTTGTATTTCCATTTTCAAGGCTTGTTTAAGCCTATAATCCTCTCCTGAAATTATCAGTTGATTAAATTATAGAGAATGACCTTTTTTGTTATTATTTTTCTCTCTCTTCTTAATATTTTTTGTTGGCCTTCACTGGATTTCTCTTTAATGCTATCAATCTTACCCTGTCTTTCAGCATCCAGTATTCAAAATGCAGTGCAATGTTCTTGTCATGCCAAAAAATTGTACAAGAAAATATCTATTTCTCCAGATCAAGACATACATCTGCAAGCTCTACCTTTTGTCCTACTTGGTCTCTGTACTTTGTGACCTTTTCCTATTAAAGTGTGAACTCTTTGTCCCATCTAGTAAGACTTTAAGATCCTTATGCATACTCTGTAAATGCCACACTGCCACCAAAAAGAAAAAAAAAAAAAGCAGACATCAGATATTGTATCAGGCTATAAAAAAGAGGCATGTAACACGGGAGGCCATGGTCTGCTCTGTGGCAGCAAAGCCTTGCTGAAGCACTGCTGCCAGCATAGCATGCTTCGTGCAAAGATAGATGCAGACTATTTGGTGGCAACAGCAAAGAAGAGGAATAGAAGTGATCTGAGGTCTAGAAAACACAACCTGTGAGGGAAGACAAAGATTTGTGGTTGTTTGGGCTGAAGAAGAAAAGACTGGGTCTAGAGGGAGGCAGGAGGAAAACGTGTCTTCAAACATATAGGAAATTGCTACTAAGAGGAAGGGTATAACGTAGTTTTCTACTGAGGGTATGAAAAGGGCATTTGAGCTTAAATTGCAGTAAAGGAGACTTAGAAAAGCTTTCAGGCTACAGAAAATGTTTGCGTGATCAGGGATAGATGGCCTGGGAAGACTGTGGGAATTGCCAGCACCAGCGGTTTTTCAGAACAGGTAGGAAAATTGTCTGTTAGGGAAAGTTTATACAAATACTGACCCATCCCTTGGGTGGGGGATGAACTCACTGAGCTGTATTTTTTGTGATTCTGAGAGCAGAAAATGAGTACAGATTGCTGACCTTTTCACAGTGCTCCTTGCTTCTAAGTAGATGCTGTGTATGTGTGGAAGCTGCTGGTGCTTGTGAGAGAAGCTGACAGATAACATCCAGGGAATGTTGTGGGTTTTCCTCTTTTCCAACAAACAGTTGCCTTATCCTGACTTTATTTTAACCTTAAATTAACAAGGGAGAAATGATATAGAGGAGAATAGGCTCAGCTCCACAGGCTAGAGTTTGTATTGTTTGTTCAGCACATCTGATCATAACTTCTTCCTGCATCACACCTGAAGT
>WEIS01070922.1:0-17897 GCA_013389965.1 Todus mexicanus
CTCAACAGTCTGACAAGATGCATTACACAGAGGATTCCCTTTCCCATCTGACTGAACACAGTGACCAGAGAGGGGGCAGCGATGACAAGTTTCTGCCCAGTGCAGTAGGCACGTCCCCTCTATTCCTCAAGTTGCAGGTATCGATGAGGGAAGAAACAGGAAGAACCACCAGATCAATACCTGGCTCTGAGCCTGGTGTCACCAACAGGACTACGGGTGTTCTGATCACGGGGCAGTTTACACAACACCAGGCCTGCTGGTGACACACGGGGTACACCTGTCTCAAGGGTGGGGAAAGGGATTTTTGCACAGGAGGTAGCAGGGCTCATCAAAAGAGCTTTAAACTAGCTTTGAAGGGGGAAAGGGATAAAAACAGGTTTGCTGGAGATAAACTTGGAGGAGCTTAATCACATCAATGTTTGTGGGGTGGCATGCCAGCGAGGTCCTTAAGTCTGACATCCCAGTGGAGGCAGGAGATGGAACGCCATGCGGTAATGAAGACAGAAGGGATATTGATGGCTGGAAATCACAGTAGTGCCTGGGAATGGTGAGGTGGGAATTAGGCCTTTTCCCCGCCCCAAAAATGTAACAGGATCAGTAACCCAGCTGAAGTGCATCTGCACCAATGCATGCAACATGGGCAATAAGCAGAGGAGCTGTAAGCCACTGAACTGAACATCAAGAAAGCTATGATATAGTTGCCGTCACAGAAACCTGAACACTTCTGAAGTGCTTCACGGGATGGCTATAAACTCTTCAGAAGGCAGAGGCCAGGAAGAAGAAATGGTGGAGCGTCCCTGTATGTTAGGGGGTGTTTTGATTGTCTTGGGTATAATGATGGTGATGATGATAGGGTTGAGTGCCTGTGAGTAAGAATCAGGGGGAAGACCCGCAAGGCAGATATCAGCCACTTGCACTGTATGGTAGCTCTCAGAAAGGTAGAGAATCAACAGTTACAGGCCTAATGTGCTGTTCTTGAACTAGAGGATGACAGGTAACCATTACCTGTCAGCTGAAAAAAATGAATCTGCAAGACAACTTTGCTTCAGACTATCAGAACTGTCTCAAACTGTAGTTATAATTGTGTGAGTAAATGATGACTTTTTAACATGTCATTATACTTATAAGAATGTATAAAATATTTTTTCTTACATACACTGAATTCATGCTAAAACTCCAGCAACAACCATAGGAAAAACTTGTTTTTGAACTGCAGCATATTCAAAGTCACAAATTATGAGATTGAGATACCGCTCTCAGTAGATGGGTGAATACATTATACATCACTGGTACAGCTTTTTTTTTTTTATTATATAGAGTTCCGATATAAATATAGTTTATTGTTTTGGTTTGGTTTTTTTTGTTGTTGTTGTGAAGGGTTTTGGGTTTTTTCCCTAGGCTCTTTTACTCAAATATGAGCTACATAGAGAGGAACCTGCTTTTGTGTGTCTGTCCCCAGCCTATCATTGCTGCATTTGGGGCGGCTGGAAAAGGCTGTTCGAATTATTTCTCTTACGATAAGTTATGTTGAAATGGCTCAAGATGACAAGCCGAAAAGAATATTCGTTAAGCTAAAATAGAGAGCAACCTTCTTGTATAAGCCACTCAAAGCGTGTAAATACATAGAAGCTCATTATTAAGAACTTTTCAGATTTAAAGTTACAAAGGGATTATTTTTTTTATCTGCTCATGCAATCTATCAATGCACTGCATTAATAAAACATCTATCACTTTCAGAAAAGATTGATAATTAGTTGACAGCACTGAACTACTAATGACAGCTGTAAAGGATATATTTTTAACTTATATTTTATTCAGATACTAATTGTTAACGTTAGAAGCTTAGTTAGCATACCAGGACATGATGATTCATACTGTTATTGATTTTGTTGCAGACAACTTTACGCTTCCATGCCAAAATTGTCATATTGATTATTTGTGGCTATGGGTATGCAATCCTTACATCAGATTTCTGTCTAGACAGTAACAACTCTTATAAAATATTTAGTAAGAGTCTCCGTGACCCAGGAATTTTCTTGAAGCTTAGTTTTACTTGCTCATTTTCTTTTTAGAGACTGCCAGCAACTGAAAATGTAATGTGATTTTCTGATTTGGAGATCCTGAATAATCTTTTTCTGGAGGCTAGATTTTGCTGAATGTTATTTAAAAAGTGCAGAGTATTTCAGCACATTGTGTTTATTAATCATATAGAGGGTGCAGGATACTGGAGGCGGTTAAGTACATTTCACATCAGCAGATATTTAGCTGGAACAAAAACCACTTAAGCCACATACCTCGAATATAACGAATACTAGTATGATATATTTAATCCGTCAGTTAGCTCTGAGGAATTAAGAGCTAGATGGTCTTTCATGTGGGAAATATCCATGCAGAAGATACCAAAACCTGTCAAATTCTAAACAGGTTTTACTTTCAGAAAAAATTTCCCTATCCATGTAGTTGAATATAGTTGAGACCCACCACAGTCATCTTTTGGGAAATGGGAGCTCAGGAGAGTAATCACACACTCCTCTCCAGGCTTCTGGGAGCACCTAATTCAAGTGTGATGCAGAGGGGTGCAGGCTATTAGCATACGGAGGAAAGGGGAAAGAGAGAAAAGTACACCCTGAGATCTGAGGCAGCTGCCTTGGCATCTAGAACGGGGAACATCAAGACCGTGGACATTTTTTTCCAAAAATTTCCATTCTTTGATATCATCGCTACAACAGTCTGTGTGATGAGATTTGGAATAGTTGCACAAAGGTTATTATTTGGGGATCTAGTTTGCATAGGCTGTTGGATCTCTGTTTATACTGAGTTCATATCCTTGCGTTTCAGAGTTAGAAATCCCAGATACAATGCAGGGAAGGAAACCCAGGATGCTCACAGGAGCATGCAGGATGCTCATATACCAATCAGAAAAAACAAGCAGTGAGGACTTAATGTGGCTTAGGAGCCACATCTACCCTGATTGTTAAACATAGATGTTGGTCAAGGAACTGGTAAATGGAGCAAGTTTTCAACACAATTAGGAAATAAATGAGGAAATATATATATATATATGTATCTTTTATATATATAATATATAAATTCTTCAATTAGTTTACAAAGAAAAAAAAAAGAAGACAAGAAGCACCATTTTCAGAAAGGAGTGTTTAAGGATTTCTTCATTCATTCCAGCTAAACTCAGTCCAGGTGAGGCTTGTTACAAGAATAAAGTAGTAACAAGATAATACTACACATAGATTTCAAGAAAAGGAAAAACATTTTCCAATCGCATACCATCTAGATATAGATGAAATATTACTGACACAATGTTTGTAAGTATTTATTACAGTTCAAAATACCAGCTGAGTCAATAGCCACCAGTGTGCTCACTATTTATGAACACCTATGTGAATGTGACTTGCCTCGCATGTGCTTTTTGGGAGGGTCTATGTGAATTACTGACCTTACGTGCATGCAAACACATGCATTAGAGGGAACAAGCGTATCTGCCATCCATTGTTCATCATTTGTCATCCTCCTTTTAAAAGAGTTTTAATCATCTAATCATCCAGTGAAGGACAAACAGTTCTATGTGCCTAAGAAGGCCAATCACACAAGTTAATGACTAACAAAAAGCTGTATCGAACGACATTCAAAGACATCGTAGATTGAAATATTTTCTGTTATTTACTGAATACTTGCTAAGATCACACAACATGTCCAGTAAGTGGGCCGTGCTTTGTAATGCTTTATTGACAAAAAGAAAGGGTATCATCAATTTAGACTGCAAACTTTGTAGATCAAAAAAATCTTCCTGACATTGCAAATGTACAGCCGCCGATAATACTTAAAGAATGATGGTAATCAGAGTACAAAAAGGAATGAAGTCAACTTCAAGTATATACTGAAGCATTTTTTTACAACATTGTCTCTAGCTGCAGAAAGAAACGTCCTAGTGGTGAAACATGAATGCTGAACCACAGGAGAGGATTTGAAGTCACAGAGCATATCACTGGGATATTTGTAGATATACCACCTCCTTACACTGCAAGCAGACCTAAAATAACATTTGAATCTTAGTGTGGAGAAATTTTTAAGAGAACCAAATTCACTGTTGTTTGTTTCACACAGAACTCTATCAATTTAGCTTGCTACAAACTGGAGACTCACTGAGCTGATATTTGGTTTAGTGGCTATAGCCATCACTCCAATATTTAAAAAATAGTCTGAGCAAAGCTCGGAGCTTCCCAATCCCTAGCTTAAAGTAACATGATGATGGGGAGTTCTAATTAAGCTTGTTTTCTTTTATGAAATCAAAACAAATAATAGTCTTTCTGCTATGAGTCAGCAAAAAAAAAAAGTGCTATAATGAGAATAGATAGAGAATCTCCTATAAATTTAATCAATAGATACGCTTCAAAATTCACTTGGAAACCTGGAAAAACTACATATTGCTGCTGAGCATTCATGAAAGGTAATATTTTCACCTCTTGTGAGCTCTCACTCTGGGATAAAAAATATATTGATGGAAAAGAAAAAGAAAATGGATTTGGGAAATAATAGCTAAGGATGCCTACAAATAAAGGTGAACAAATACAAATACAAATAGGAGTATTCCTATCTGTCAGATAAGGCAAAATAATAAAAGACCTTTCATGTGAGCTGGCTGAAAAAATGAGATTTTGATTTATTTTTTTTTAAAGGCAGTCTCAGTTCAAACCTAACTGAGCCCTTCCTATTTTTATTTTTTTTTTAATTCCCATACATTTTGATTTCTAAAACACATTACTTACAAATGTTGAAACACTTTACAAAAATCAGATGAATTGAGCCACAGTGACATCTCATCTATACTACTGTGGGATAGCTGACCTCAGGTGTGTAGCCGCAGTGAATCCAAAGACCCTTGGCAGGTGGGTCAGAGCTCCAGAGCCACAAGGCTACAGACATCACTTCAGCCTGAAAAATTCCAGGTCCCTCAGTCCCAAACCATCCTTGCAGTGCTCCATTGGTCTTATTCAAATTTGGTTGTTCCAGTTTGTGCTGGGTATCCACCAGCTGAACACAGTGCTCCAGATGCAGGTTCACAAGCACAGAAAATAGGGGAATAATCACCTTCATTTACCTCCCCCAAATATCAGTGAGAAATGGGAGCTTATCTGAGCTGCTATATCTTTGTTGCTGCCTTCTGCAACTAGACCTCTAGTGTGCAGTTTAAGTAATTCCGAGACCCCTAGAGGTCTTCAGAATGCAACAAAAGCTTACCTCACCCAGATATTAGATACATTTTTCTTTTTTAAACTACTAGTTTTTGTCTTTGGAGTGCTTCAGGCTCACTCTGTGATCTGTTCAAGACTAAGAAACCGACTTCTCTCTGCAACGCCACTGGCGATTTAAATAATCGCTGCCAATGCTGCCCCACGTACTCAAATGAGGATGCACTTTATGTCTTCCGTTTACGAGAAATCTGTCTTTTTGATTTTATTTTTATCCAGGAAAGCCAGCAAATAATATATACTGGGATACTATTAATTCTTTATTTTGCCCATGGTAGTAGTATCCAAAATGAACAAGCTAAAACTAACAAAACTTTGACCATCCTTCAGAAAAGACAAACACTATAAAATAGTTCATAGAGCTTTTGAAATAAGAAACCTGCTGAAGATTATCCATCTATGTCGCTATTATACCTGGATAGATATCATTTATATTCTATGTTTTTTGCATATACAATACTTGTCTAGAATAAGAGTGAGGGGGTTTTTTTGGTAACTTTTCCTTATATTGGATGAAAAAGAACTATGACAGCAAAAAGCATCTGATAAATTAAATTTGACGTATTTTTTATCTATATAAAATGGATGCTGAACAGCTGGTAATTGCAAATATTTTAGCAGTCATTTTTGATGTGGAATATTGCTTCTGTGCTCAACGTTAATGAGATGTGAGTTGTACTTCATCAAACTGACAGTTCTTAGGTTTTCTTGATGAGAACGTGATACATTTCTCAGAAGAGCGGATAATGGATACCTTTACCTGTGAAGAGAAGGAAAAAACTCGTAGTTGCGTTACACGCTAGTGACCTACTTTGGCCATCCATTAGGAAGCTGTGCAAACAAATATATGGGTACGTACAAATAGAATAGATGGAAAAGTATGGGCAAAAATAAATAGAAAAATCTTTTCAAAACAATAGAAAACATGAACACTTTCTCTAATGGAACAGAAAATAAAATGCACATCTCAAAGAGAATGAGTAGACCTAGATTCTAGTCAAGAATTTAGGAACATTTACCTTTAGTGAATGACTAGGATTTCCTTTTCTGTAAAACTTTTTGCTGACATTTCATGAAGTCTGTATTGTTATTGTTGAGAAAATAAAACATGAAGATACACAAAAGTAGCTATTGACTCATTAGAAGTTTCAGAGAGAAGTCAGAAGGATTATTCAAATATTTAATGTTATGCACTCACATAAACAGGATTAGTGCCTTTGATTACACTGTAAAAGGAATATAAAGAAACTACGACTGTTCATACTCATGTCTAGGGAAATCATTATAAAGCCATCCACAGCTGCCTGAGTGAGATGCATACATGATTTCAACTAGATCTGCGTAAGGTCAGTGGGTGAATTGTCATGTCTCAATATTACTGATAAATATATACTAGGAGGAAATAGAGGGATAATCCTTAGAAAAAGCACTTCTAAATCCTACATAACTTTGCTTGGCAATACATATTTCAGATCATGTATTTTAACTATTGAAGTAGTGTGGTTGTTTCAGAATACAACTTCTTTTGTTAGAGATCAATCAAGGCTTTTCCTTACTTCACAAAGTTCCTGAAGGGAGTTTCAGCTATATTGTTTCCTAAGGCAATATGCTTCTTCTGCTCTTACTATTGGCAATAATGGAAGCAAAATGAGAACAGAAGAACAGCCAAAAAAATAACTGCCATGTCTGGCTTGGAGTGCCAAAGGTTGAAATCTGAGCCTCGCTAAAACTACCTGTGTGTGCAAAATCTGTCTAGCAGGGTGCTAAATGACTTTTCTTTCGTCTCCAAAGCAGGAAGTCTCTTCAAATTAATCAGATAAACATACTACACTCTGAATTAGATCTATATATGACCAAAACAATTCCACATTCAACACCTTCTGAGTGAGAAAGCTCCCAGTGACACCCCAATGAACAGTAATGCGCTCGGAGTGCAGCTGAGGCACACAGGTTGCATACAACAGATGGTAACAAGCATGTGTTTTAGGCAGAGCTCCATGACATTTACTCTAAAAGCATTACTTTTTGCTAATACCTTTTCTTGGTTTTTTTCACTACACTGTCAATCCTCATTCAAAAGCTAGGGAGTCTTTGCTTCAGACAGGAAGCCTGGGAAAAAACCTTCTTCAGCAGTAGCCACTTTTATTCCTCTCTCAGCTGGGCATTAACAGACTACAGAAGGCTTTTCTTGAATCATGGCTTGGAAACTATCACTTCTTATTTCTCAGTAATGGAACATTAGCTGTAAATAAGAAAGCTGTATACAAAGATGCAGGAAAAATATCCTACCAAATTCTGTGCATGGAACTGCTTTGCTTCTGTGCCCATTAGAAACACTTCTAAGTGAGCTATCTTAGCTCAGGCCCCTGTATAAGACTTCTCGCTGCATAGAATTGGAAAACTATATACTTTCTGAAATCATCACTGCATTTATGAGGCTTATTAGGTGATGAGGTCAGAGGACATTCAAAATCTCAGCCAGCTCTTTGCTGCTTGTGAGCATCAGGTTCCTCTGCAGTGTCAGGCACAAATGAACTAATTAGCAATCTTTTCACACCTGCACTTATATGCTAATGTGAACACGTCCTCTCCTGCTTCATGTTTATCAACAGTCTGCTTTCTATACATTTTTAGGGGATTGTAGATTTGATTTTTGGGGAAGATTTCCTTTTAAGCATAGAAATTGTGGTGAATGTCAGGAAACTTTGAGAACAACTGTAGCGAGCAGAGCCTGGTCACATCAGCGCTTGACCTTCCAAGAAGTCATCTTGCAGTGCTTTCTCATTGTTGCAAGTGTGTTTCTCGCCAATGTTTCACAAAAACATTTCTATTTGAAACAGCTCCCTAGTGCGGAGATATATCAAGCTCCATTAAAAAGGAAGCCAGGTGTACTTTATAGGTGTATTAGATTTTCCTGATTGTGAGTAGAGTTTTCTATGGTAGATGGGAGAACTTGGTCTTTCATCACACAGCTATTCCTGACGGTTGTCATTGTCAGGGAGTTCAAAGCAAGTTTTGCAATTTGCAGAACCTTTTTCTTCAAGCGTCAGACCTTTCATTCATGTTATTTCATACTCTGTAGGTTTCACTACTTAAAAACCCCACTTTCCTCCTCTGGAGAATTGGAAACAATAGAGAAGAAACCAACTCCAATGGTAAAACAAACAAAACAGCAATTAAAAAAGAAAATCCTTTTTGAAATTTAAATACCTTGCAAGCAAGGGCGTGGTCGCTGAACACCGATCAACATGCTGTGAGCACAAAGGTAAGCGTATCTGTCTGTGCCATTCAAGAATTCAGAAAACAACCTTCTCTCCCCAACCTTTGATCTGTGCCACAGCCAAGAGTGGCCTGAGTAGGACAGAGATGCCTGGGGTGCCGGAGCTGACGCACATCCAGCCCCATCTCTGCAGGCTTCTCAGGCTACTGCTCTTTTCCTTCTCCAAGTAAGGAATAAAAGGCATCTCACGAAGGTCTTTGCAATATTTTCCTCAGAAGAATATTTTCATTTTTAGAGAAAACCTTCAGTTGAAACAGTCTGTAGGAACCCAGAAGTTTTATATATCAAGGACTAACTTCTGTCTTGAGTGGAAACTTTCGTTCCTGACTAAACTCCTTCAGGATTAAACAAAGCACTGTGACAGATGAATCAGATAAGCAATCGGAACTGGTTAAATCCACACACAGCTTGTTACAATCCAGTACTGCTTTTTCTTTTTCTTTTTTTTTTTTTTCCCTCTTTACAAGAGTAGTTAATTGTCACTGGGGCTTGGGCTGTAACAAGGTTTATTTTAGCCTTCCCGTGAGTGTGGAGAGATAGAAAAATAAGGTTTTCAGTACTAAAAGGCTGCTATTGTGGATTAACTTTTTTGCAGAAGTGAGATGGAAGGAATCAGTGTTACAGTTTAAATGCTGAGGACTGTGTCTGTTGGAGAATTTTTTCTGTACAAGCCTTCCAAGCTGAGATCAGTCCCTTACTCCCATCAGCTGGCTTATTTGTTTTCCTGTCTCATCCACAGGATTGTTGGATTTTTTTAATGATTAAAGGAATTCTAGCAAGAACGTTCCATGCTTAGATAGTTCTTATGATAACTTAATTTGGTCAGTATCTCCTACTTTTCCTTGTTCTAAACAAAAATGAGAGCTTCTGAAGTCCCAATTACTATATTCGTATGTCAGATAGGAAAATATCTTTTTCGTCACTTCACACACACAACCTTTTTTTCTTTTAATCTCAGGTGGTTTAGCCTTGCTTAAATCATGACAGCAACTGAGGTTAATTTAAATGAACTGCCTACTCCTATAAATTAGTAAATAAGGCAGTCAATTAACCAAATTAAATCTTATTGGAAATTGACTGCTGCCATCTGGAAATTTTTTATTAGACTTTATAGTTGGCATGACCTTTAGAGTGATGCTAGCAGGATTTTTTTGATTTCTCTAAGAAATGTTTGACTTAGAAAAATGAAGTATTTGTAAAGCATTTTCAATAGTCCAGCACTTCCTGAATAACTATAGTGGCACGTAATATATTCCTGTTCGTGGAGAGGCAGTTGAAGAGGTATGGATTTTCTTACTGCAAAGTCTGAACTGCATGTCCATGTCCTGAAATCTGTTACTCTGTGGTTGTTGTTTTTTCTCTATTCTATTATACGGTCTTCTAATACACTGTGGAATCTGTCGTAGTAAGATTGGCCTTTGTCTGCCAACCTCTAAGATGCTTAACTTCTTTTTATATTGCCACATTTGTTTTTACCTCTAAAACTTCCAAGGAAATCAGGGGCATGGTTATATTAAATAGTGATGTTTAAGGTGTAATTTCAGTGGTATCCAAGCCATCCTCTATGGGCAGCTTGGAACTGTGCTGTCTGGACACAGTGTTACACATATGTGCGTGTTTTCCCTTGCTCTGGGTAAATAGCAAGGTGATCTGGTTCTGAGGTGTAGCTTGCTCCGTGCTAGCTTAGGGGTCACTGCACCTTGCTTTGCTGCATGGTATAATTTCAGGGCAGAAAAAGTATCCATGGTACTCCCCTTACCTTTAGTTGGTAGCTTGTGCAGCTTGCTGACCTCCTTTGGGATATTTAACTTGCAGCCTGCCTAGATTTGTAGACGCCAATTTATACTAAACTAAAGTCTCCTCCTTCTGGTAGTCCCGTTTCCTCCGGAACTTCAGTAGCAAATGATAGACTTCTGGGTAGGTTACCCAGAAAGACCATGGAGTCTCAGTCCTTGGAGATATTCAAAAGCCATCTGGACATGGTCCTGGGCAACTGACTCTGGTTGGCCCTGAGTGAGCAGAGGTATACGTGGACAAGATATCTTAAGAGGTCACTTCCAACCTCAGACATTCAGTGATTCTGTGATTAAATAACCCGGGTTCATGGCCACTTCAGCTCCTTATTAGTTGCCTCAATGCCTTCTGTATCATAACATAGGGGCACATTCTTCAACACGATCAGGCAATGGACCTTCGCAAAGAAAGCAAAGATACGAATTAGTTGCCGAACTCCTGAGTTGTTGACCTAAGCTCTGGCCTTTTGCCTATCTCCAAGAAGTCCCTGGGATAAAATTATTTGCTTCAAGTCACAAACTGCTTTTGCCTCAGTCAAGAGATGTGCTACATGATGCATGACTAATATGCAGTAAAGCTGTCACTGTACTACGCCCATATGCATGAACAGACGGGATGTGGTGCCCAGATGCCACTGTACTGGTCGTATGGCTGGGAAGTTCCCTTGACTGGAGAATAGTTCTGGTTTTTCAAGCCAAGGAGAACACCAGAGCTGCACAAACACAAGTAGGATTCTTCAATTTATTTAGTTATTTTCCTCCAGAGATTAACTGGAGCTAGTTAGGGAAGAGAAGTAATTTGTAAAAAAGGGCACTATTGTGACATGGGTAGCACAAGCTTCATATGCATGCATGTGCTTCATCTATAGGTGCTATCGAAACATGGTATGGTTTCATAGTACTCTGGGATCTAGCCCTACATGGTCAATGAAAGTCCTTTGCTCTTACTGTATTTCCAGTGGTATCCTATACGTGGGTGTTGCTCTAAAATGCACTTTGACTTTGTGCTGTGCTCACTTGCCTAAAATAATTATCGCAGATAAGCACCGCTTAATGTAAGATCTCCAGCTTTTCGTATTTAGAGAATTTGCTTCAACAAGTCATGGACAGTTCAGTAATTATTTTGAATGCATCAAATTACTGGGAAACTAAAAAACCTGGGTTGAGGGAAATCTTGATAGTGACGGAGGTCGAGTAAAAAGCTCTGAGCTGTCTTCCTTGACTGGGTCTTCACAACATGGCAGCTGCTGACAACAGGTAGAATTCATGCCACATTTTCTGGAAATGTATGTGCTACCAGACGTACATCCTAAGGGATTTTTATGTGATACTGACAGAACTTAAGAGTTCCACTGTAGAAAAAATGTGTGTCCTCTTGAGGGGCAGGAAGTGGCTGAATGAGCAGAGAGAGGGTATCTGCTGAAAGGCTTTCGTGTGATCTCTTCTACAAGGAAACAAGAGGATGCTAAATTAGCTCTGATCCTTAGGTGTGCCTGTTTTTCATCAATTCTCCAGGGTTGTTAGTATGCTGCAAGCAAAACTGGGGTCTGGAGGCACTTACAGGGCTGAGGTGTCCTAACTTTATTTCTTCTCAGGGAGGAGACTTACGACTTCTGCTAAGACTTCAGAGGCCAGATTTGTCTTAGTTCTTTTTGAGAGGCTGAGTATCTAGAGAGCCTTGAAGAATGAAGTAATTTGGAAACCAAGCTGGATACTGCAGTAGAAAGGTTTATTTGCAATGAGGTAGGGGTCCATTTCATTACATACATTAGGTAATATGAAAGCATAAATAATGGGTGCCTGCTGCATTCTTTGAGACGGACCCTTGGGGCTCCTGGTTTTGGGAGTGAATAAAAGCTACTTTGCTTTGCCTCAATCAAAAGGCAGAGAGAGGTGCTGAGACGCTGTGGTTAATATGTACTCTGCTGCTTTAACTCTTCTGATATTCCTTTGTAAACTCCTTTGTAAACCAGTTTTCCAATGCATTGCCCCACAACAGAATTTAGTGTTTATATTTTTTCAGCTGTTTTCACAACAGAACCTGTGTTTTATTAACTTTCTTCAGAGTGTCTTTGAACTAATAATAATTTTTTGCATTTGTTTTTTGGGGTTTTTTTTTGTTTGTTTGTTTGGGCTTTTTGTGATAACCAGCAGAGAAGAGGTTTTTGAATTCTGCTAAAGCACTGGAAATAATGATTGAAAAAGCCATTAATTTATACCATGTTCTTGCAAGTATATCCTGTATAAATGTGAAAAATAAGTATTAATCTCATGCTCTTGCACCCTCTATACTGGAGAGAAATATTAGCTGAACTCTTTGGCAAGGACACGTTTAAGTACATAAATCACACTATATTGAGGGTAGTGTTTAGTGTTATGTTACAGCAAAGAAGGAGCAAGCCTTCCAAAAGTGGGACAGAAATTGCCATATTGTGGTGTGATGGGGACAATTTATAGGAGACTCAAATACTCTTCCCAATTAAGTAATTACTCAGTGCCTCTTTTTACTCCCTAAAATTAAACTTTCTATGCTTTGACTTCTGAAAAATCACTGGAGGAGAAAAACAACCTGCCAACATTTAATGTATCTTTCTGGGAAAAGATCTGAAAATTAAAAGTTGACATCTCCTATGAAAGTGATTGGAATCCAAGATAGCTTTATTAGTAATTATACTCACAGATCTATAGAAGACCAAGTGATACTGGGAAAAAATATGGCAATTAGTTAAATTTCTCCTGCATTCTTGTGGTTCTTTATTCTAGCAAATGTGGTTAAGTTACATGGTTTCTCTATATATCATAGTGTTGCAGAACAACATTTTCTCTGTATAGAATTATTTCTTATTAAGAAAGAATTATTTCTTTCTTAGTTATTAGCGAAGTTACATAGGAGGCAGGATACTGAAGGTAGATACAGGACAAATATAATTTATAAAGCTACATAATTATCACCTAAAAGTCTTCAAGAGACTCTTCTGATGTTTCTTGCAGGAATATGAATTGCATATGTCTAGTTTAAAATAATTGAGGGTTAAAAAGCTGAGTGGCACTTTAAATATAAGGTGAAATAATCAGCTGGTTGCAGTGTCACCTTTTAACTTTCCCAAAACCTGTCTGTATTATCTCAGAATAATGTTTTTCTGTGAGGTCTTATCTGACTGAGGCTGCATGGAGCGGAACATGCATGTTTCAATAAGTAACCCTGGTGCCTTATTTATATTTCAGTGTGGAACAGAGAAAGTTTTGCTTTCTCAATGTATTGTAATTTGTTTGTCATAAACTTCATGAAACATCAAGGGAGGCTATTGCAGCTGACAGAAACAGGTGCTGCACCACTGATTTAAATGGATTTTTGCCTGCCTACATCCATCATAGATTTGGTTGTCTTCCAAAATATTTTTTCTGTCAGACATGACAATCTCAGCCTGTTCCATTGTTAGTATTGCTAGAATCAATGGTTGAATTACGCAGTGAAATGCAACTGGCTAGATTCTACCAGTCAGTTTTCTTATTAGGCAACCTTATTTTTACTTATATTGCAGTGCTTCTATTTTATGACAAATGCAGTTTTAAAATATTCATTCCAGTGCAGAAAAAAAAAAAACCCTTCTGTTTTGATAGTCTTACACAACCTTCATTACTATGTTGATACACACCGAGACTGCTGCTATAAATATTTTGCTAGCTCGTCTTTCTGACAATATTGCTTTCCCTTTGCTGCATCAGGTGTTAAATTGTCTCTGCTTTCAAGGCTCTTCTCTGCTCCCTGCTCATTTCCCACTCAGCGCCAAACACCTCCCTCCTGCTCCCAGACGGCTCCTGATGTCAGCATCTTCCCTGCTTCCCACTACGTGTTTCAGCAAACTGTCCTTTCTCTTGAACTGTCCCTCATGCTCGAGAAGAGATTTTTATAAATCTCTGTTGGGCTACTTCATTATCCCCTTCAAATCCCTCCTTAACTCCCTTTTGCTCTGATGCCTGCAGGGATCACGCTGACAGTTAGCCTGGTGATGGGTTATGACTACAACCAATATGGTCCCACAGTTTCTGTGCGCTCCCCTGTCTGCATCCATCTGTTCTCTCTCCTCTTACACTCAGGGTAGGCTCATGCGCCTGTCGCTGTTGCTGGGGAAATGACAAGAGAACTGAAGTAACTTCACATTAGCTACTGAGGACACAAGCAGCCGGGAGCTCAGCATGGGTGGACCTTGCATGGTTCTAGGGTGCAGCATAACTCTAGCCCAGGCCCTAGGGAGCAGGTACTCCTCATCAGCTGTCCTTCTGTAGTGCCCCGTTGTCTGAGTCCTGTACTGAGCTTTGCCCCTTTCCAGGTAACTTCATCCAGCTTTAAAAATTTAGCTTGCATGAGATAATCATCTGAAATTTTGTAAATAGGAAAGAAAACAGAAGGAAATATAATTTTTTTTAATCCACTAAATTGCTACTGAATTTCTGTTGAATCAGAGAGAGGCACACAAAGAGAAATGGATGTGCGATTCCAATACATATTAAATAGAAACCTTTCAAGTCCAAGCTAGCAATATTGACTGAAGACTGTGAAGAAAATCTCCATGTGTTGGTGTTGACAAGTACTATCTCAGTAAATGGAAAGAGATTATTTCACAAAACCAGCAACACTTGGACGTAACCAAATTGTTGATGTTTTTAAAAGTTGTGCACAAATACAAATAGAACAAATAATAAATAGATGACACAAAGACCAAGTTCTTCATCACTGAAGATATTTAATAGCTACAGTACCAGGCAGCGTGTCTTGGCTGGCTGTGATCTGGACATGATCAAGTCTGCTTTGGAGCCTCTACTACAACCATTCTTATTGCCTAGGACTTTCAGACTCTAAAGTAATCCTGTGCATTATTGGAAGTTAGGTGTTCAGATATGTTTATCTGTGCTTAGGAGCCCTAAACAGCTGTTCAGTATCACTACAATGTGGATTTGTTTTGAAGATTTGAAGAATAGATATCCTAAAGCCACAGTTAGCTTTTGGCTAGCCAGCATTTAGAGAATTTCAGTTTAGGTGGGCTGGGTTCAAGAATTTATGTGGATTTAGATGCATTACATTTTGTTCAAAAGGTTTTCGACATATTGTGAAATGCTTATTTTACTGATTTTCTAGAAAAGAAACATTTGTCTTTGAAAAATGTGTTTGACCTTCAGAGTCATTTCACCTAATATTGGCCAATTTGTTTTTATAGAATCTTTCGGTGTATGGGATACCAGAAATAATTCCTAATTTTGTAGACAGATAGCTTTAGAGTTTTCAGGAGAAAGTAAATTACTATCTTCTTTAACAAAACTAGCAACCAAAACCAACCATCCAATCTGAACTCCCCAAAACACATCGCTCCCAAAATTTAACACTTGAGTATGATTGAATATCCTTGGTCTTCTCTGAGGAGGATAAGAACATGTAACTGGATGTAACTGATACTGGTGTTATTACCAGCTAGTAACTTGTGACATATGGTTGTAGCATTGTTAGAAGTAATGGTAGGTACAGTAAGGCTCTTAAAAGATACTTATAGTTCTGCAGTGCTAACTTCTGACTCAAGTGGACCCAGAAATCATTCCTAACAGAGTCAAGCATTCTGCCTAGGAGAATAAAAACAGTGATGTGTACAGATATGGGCCTTTGTCTTAGTCTGACAGCACTATTGCCATTACTGATGTATTGGCTTCCACACTTGCTTATTTAAATAAAGTTTTAGAAGAGCGACTATAGCTGGTACTGCAAAACTTCAAACTGTTCGAAAAAAATCAAGTTTTGAATGACTTCTTTATTTTTCAATGTGAAGCGCAAGTTTGTCTTATTTTTTGCAGAGCTTTGGGGAAAAGTAATGTATTAGACAGAAAACTAGGACACTAGTGACAAGAAGGAGAGCTGCATATGTCTGACTACAAATATAACTACTTTCCAGGAATACGTATTAAATATGAACGATTGCTGGAGTTAAACACATAACCCACTGGAGCTGGAAGCCTAAAACAAAGAAATCTTCCTAAACTTAAGGTGGTGGCAAGAAGGTGTTTTTCAAGGAGCAACAGAACTCAGTGGTTAGCTGACTTCACTCTCACTTTGGGAATACTTGCACATGTCAACTTTTCTCCTCTGCAGTTTAATTAGAAAACATAGACTTTCACAGTTCATAATAGTGCACTTTAACATGTATTTTGCTCTTTGTTCTCACTCCTTTTAAACTGTTTTCCCTCAGCAAGTGCATAAACACTCGGAGTATAATATTGCACCTAGACTTTGTTTCTGGGTAGTATCTAGAAATAACGCTAACATCTCAGCTATTATGTCTTATTACATGATGATTTTAGAACTAATTTGGGGGATACTGGACACATGTAAATATGGAAACAGAAAACTAAGAGTAAGATTTTAAAAATTTATAATTACTTTTGGTTTTCTTTTAAACAAAAGGGGGCTGTGTTTTGAGGGTTTCTTGGGGCATGAGTGTGTTTTGTTGTTTGTTTTGGTTTGGGTTTTTTGTGTTTGTTTGTTTGTTAGAAAAGTAGACATATAAAACCTTCAGAAAAAGGACCAATTCACATCTTAAGTATTCCTATATTTTTTTCTGCTTTTTTTCCTATTACTTACCGATAACCTCCAGAAGCGGTACATAACTAGTTATCATAAAATCCGAACATTAAATGCACTTACATTCCCATTGAGGTTTTTCTTTTTCCTTACAAGCAAACAGTATAATTACCTCTTATAAACAGCACTTGAAGACCTGATTCAAGACCTACTAAAGCAGTGTGAGTCTTTGCACTGATTTCCGTCAGATTTCAGATGGTTTTGCACATTTAATTAATATGAGAGTTTACATATATTTTTGATAACTTAGCAATATATATTTGTCATCAGCATGGCTGTGTTTTTCAGCACAATGTTTATTGGCGTAGTATAGACTATATTACTCTAATACTAAAAAGCATCATCTATATGAGCACTGCTGACCTACCAAACCTGCACATAACTAACGTTTGTTCTCTGTTGACACTTGTCATTCTCATGAACATTTTTGCCAACTCCTCTGGCTCCTTCTGCTTCGAATCCCATAATGATTTGGATGATCTGATCTTGCTATACCATTGTAGCTTGAAGGAAGAATCTGTGCCTTGGGGCACTATATATGTCTTCGAATTGTCATCTTTACATACCTCATATACACTACCCTCTATTTTATAGAAATTACTAAAGTTTAAGTCTTCGGGGCCAAAGCAGTTACTGTAACAGCCTAATTTAAAAGGCTTGAACCCAATCTGGAACAACGAATTAGAGGTTTTGATCTAAAGGAACGACACTCCAAGGAAAGATAGAATTCCCAGTTATTGTGGTTTGGAGTTCTTTTCTGATGTTTTATGCAGGGTGTGTCAGGCGTAATTTGGAGCGCATGTGATTAGGAATAACTAACTGAATGCAGACTGATGGCTCTTAGGAGTGGTCTATGTGGAGCTGGCAAAATATTTTTCACTAGTAAAATGTACGTGTATAGAGAATATCTCAAAAATGGATCTTCTTTTTTTTTT
>WEIS01070925.1:0-11250 GCA_013389965.1 Todus mexicanus
TGCACTTCTAACTCTTCCGATTCTGAAAATTAAAATGACACTACTGAAACAGAACTATTACACACTTAAAATGTTTTGGAAACCTTCTATAGTTTTACACGAAACTGTAAAACCTTTTCCCCAGTGCTGTAGCTGAGACACTGCTGGAGCTGAGCACCATGTGGCCGGTCACTAACATCCACCCCTCCTGTTCCTCTCCCCTGTTGGGATGGAAGGAGAATAGGGAGAAAAAGGCAAAGCCCCATGGGCTGAGATAAGGAGAATTTAACAGAACAACGCAACAGGACAAGAATCAACAATAATAACAATAACAGTAATGAAACAATATATAAACGGAATTATTTAAACTGCATCAAACAGCCTAAATCTGCACTGAAGGCTCTGCATCAGAGACCCACACCCCTGCCCAGCCTGCACCCGGCCCTTATATACTGAGCATGATGTCAGTATGGTATCAAATATCCCATTGGCTGGTTCAGTTGTCTATCCTGGCTGTGGCGCTTCCCAGCTTCTGGTGAAAATAAATCCTATCCTAGCTGAACCCAGGATACACTGTATTAAATGTAATTAACAGATTCACAGTTCCCATTTTAATCTGGGAAAGAACATGATTATCATTGATTTTGATTTAATATAAGGCATAAATATGTTACCTCATATTTCCAACCCCACAGGAAAGCACAGGTTTTATGAAGGACATCCAAAATTCTTCTATGATTAATGAGTGCCCTTTCTGTGCCATACATTCAGGTAACTCATGGATATCATGTGCTCATCCTCCCCTTACCATTTATGCAGGAGTGCTCATTGCTGAATTCATGTTCTGATCATTATATGAACAGCACTATTAAATAGCATGGAAAGCTTTGCTGCTCTTGTCTTATTAGATAACCTGTCCTTTGAAGAGACTCTTCCAAACTACATTCCCTCACATATGGCTTACACTTCTGTTCTGCTTTCATTAATGAAGTATGGCAAGTCTTAGCATGCAGTCATCCAGCCAACTTGACAGCCTGGTACATCCCTTTATTAGAGGGTAGAATAATTACAGTTTCCATAGCCAACAAATTGACCCTTATTTTAAGTGGCTTAAATTCTCTAGAGATAACAGATAGCTTTGCGTTTCCCTCTAGGAATAATGAAGAGCATGTTCCTTTTAGTGATGGTCATATTAGAAATTCTCTCATTCATTGTGTTACTTGGAAGTAATCACGTTAAATAGTTTCCACAAGGAAAAGGAATGAAAAGATGAAGATGTTGCCACACTCTGATACTGTGAACGGGCTATTCATGAACACAGAAAAAGTAGGAGGAAAATAAAATTAAGTCAGAGTCTCAGCTAAAATATTTCAGCAGTGATGGGATCCCAGAGCAGCTTCAACTACCACCAGCTGAGGCATCCTTGTGAATGGAGCATCCTTGCATATTAGCAACTGAGGCACCCACCTGAACGTCAGGATCTGGAGCTGTAAACTGTCACATCACAACAGAGGGAAGAGGAGTCCCGTACACTCTCTTATTACCCAGTGTCACTGATTAGAACAGACAACAATTCAGAAATGAGATTATTTTTGTCTAAAGTATTATTAAGTAGGGAGGCTCTGCAGCTAATGTCTACCGAAGCACCATGCATATTATAGGGCAAAAATGGTATTCAATATGCCAAAGGCAGACCTCTGTTAACACATCTGAAGTAAAGGTAAGATACTGAAATACTGAAAAGCCCAGGGATTTTACCAATTCAAAATCAGGGAGAAAATACCATATTGTGATATTACCACAAACACATCCTTAGAGATTTTATCTTCAGTGATATCTGCTCCCAAGCAGTACCCTTACTAGCTCATTTGTATTCAGTAATTATCTTACCATTCCTTAGCTAGACTTAGAAGTTATGCAAATCAGGGTACAGAAGAGATGAAATTTCATCGGGTGCTAATTAAGTCACCTAGGGTTTACTTCATGGGAATTTTGCCATCAGTGCAGAAGGAACAGAATCAGACTCACTGGTTTTGGTGCTAATCACCCATGCTGAACTGCTGGCACTCACGTAAAATACGTCTAGATGATCTTTTTGGATTACGTATTCATCAGAATAACATATTGTATTAGGTTTCATTATTCTATTATTAATACAGGATAGTATACTACACTAGCTAATACTTCTGTTTGAGACACCATTCTAGTTGCATCGACACTGGGACCTAATGCCCTGACCCCCCTTGCGCTCTGCCTGGCCCCTCAAACAAGTGAGGAACTGGCTGACTTGGCTCGCGCTCAATTACCAACAAATATTTGCTTGCCAGGTCTGAAGAAGCAGCATCTTTCTGGCCAGTGTTAACGACCTACATCAGCTCATAATCACAGACATGTTCAGAACATATGGTAAGCATTCATATTTCCAGTTCAGCACAAAGAACAATTATGGGACTTTACACAGTGACAGGGACAGAACTGAAACAATAGGACCACCATCTAAGGCAACAGGCAGAAGGGCTTTCTCATTGCAAACAGGCATTAGAGGATTATTTGGCAAGCTGCGTATGTGCAGCAAAAAATTGAGGGGAAGATGCCAGCAGGCAGAAGAAAACAGTTCGTCCAAGAAGAGAGAAAGAGTAAGCGTGCTTCGCTGGGAACAAAATCATGTGGGTGTAGTGAACCACCTGCTGATGTCTGTTCCTCCTGTGTTGGAGGGAATTGGGACTTTTGTTTGATCTAGACACTGGATTTACAGCTGTTCCTATGTCTCCACCTATCACTGATCACACTTGTATAGACACAGAGCTCCAAAGTGTCTGTACAAGAGGAAAGGAACTAAATTTCAGCATTTCTGTGCTGAATGATTCTGTGATTCCGTGAATTCCTGACTGAATCCACTCAAGCTTTCACTTGCCTATACTTGCACAATCAATTTGCTTTTATAGTTCAGATTATAAGCATCTTGGGGAAGGAGCTGTCAGAGGTATTTTTTAACAAGTACCATGCCTGCCCATATCACCATGCCAATAATTATAGTTCTGGATTGCTTTCTGCGGATTGCGTGTCTCAGGCAAAAGTGAAAAGAAATAAATTAGAGGTATTATAGTAGCCAAGATCACAGATTTTGAATGAAGCTGTTGGGCGCAGTAATTTAGATTTACATTTGTTAAAAATAGCTGTCAAAGTTATATGTCAATCTGTTAGCACAATGTTTAATTTGTCTTTCTCCTCAGCAAGGTTGCCTGGAAACAGGGAAATAGTCTGAGAAAGCCCTTTGTGAAAGTGTGGTATCACTTGAGAAATCAGCATGGCCACTTTATGACTGCTATTTTTATTCAAAGGTTTAGAGCTTTTGAGATTTTTTAAAAAATAACAACACAACAACACCCTCCCCCCCCAACCCACAAAAAAATGCTGCTAGTAGTAGTAGGAATTTTAAATACACCTGGTACAATTAGTAACTTGGAAGCAGGACTTAGCTCAGCACACAGCAATCTGTCAGTTTCACAATTACGGTGTACACTGTAATCTCTCCTGGTGCAAGTATTAAGCACGTTCAAGGCAGAGTTTCTCCTGCAGTATGCAAAATTAGAACTGTGGGCTGCCTGACTTCCCAGAGAGAAAGGAGAGCAAATTACTTTTAACGACAGGCCATGAAGTTGCAGCACAAAGTGTAGTAAAAGCACACTTATATAGTGTTTGTCTCTGGCAGACAAACAGCAGTCTAATGGCCAGAGTAGCTCATTTGGAGCTTACACTGAGGAGACATCTATCTGTGTTTACTGTCAGCTCATGTACTGTTCCATGTTGCGCATGGCTGAGAAGGGCAAGGAGGCAAGGACAGACAGCAACAGAGAGACGACTGGGTCAGTTATATCAACCAGTCAAAGGGAGAAACGACCATGCAAAATTTTTCAGAAATACAGCTCTGTGCTTTGAGTCTCACCTCCTGCGCCGAACTCTCTGCTGATGAATTATGGCCTACAGGGAACATTTACAAGCATGAGCATCAGTCACTGCAAAGAGCTTTCTGAGCCAAACAGCTAGGCTGCAGGATTTCTTCTAATGCAGGGGATTCATTAAAGCTTTTGATTTTTTTTCTTTATTGGATTATGCAGAAGTTTAAGAACCCAATACACTCTTAATTATGTGAAAAAACACCCTAACACAGGTTATTCCCCTGAAATTCTTGGGGCACATGTACAGATTTCAACGGACTGCTTTATCAAGCTCCATGATTTTTTGCCAGCTGCATCTTTCTACAGGTTTTGCAGACCTACAGATGATCCTGCTCCTTGTGCCCTCCTCCCCCCACCCCAAGAAGTGCCACAGTTGTGCTCTTCTATTTTCCACGTTTCTCAGCATCTTGCCTTTGTAGACACCAGGTAAGCACAGAAATTGCTGAACTATGAGTATGCTGAATATTAAGCCATGAATGCAATAAGCAGAGGTGGATGGAAAAGGTTTCAGTGGAGTCAGTAGCACCATTGTGAAGTCAGGACTCGAGGCAGATGCAAGTAGAGGAAAAAAGAGCAGAGGAAGACAGGACCTGCTGGAAGAGCAAGGTGAACAGTTTATATTGAATAATTAATCTGATGCACTTCACCATTCTCATTCTTCACAGATTGTCTGTCAGCAGGCTCATGATTTTCCCATTAATTTTTCTGCAGTGAAAAAACCTCCAGGTTGGTTTCTGCTAGTGATGCTGTTTGTTATCAGTGGGGACAGAGTGAACATTTATTATGTAAGCTTGTGTGTTGCACTGTTTGCTTTTTGCTATACAAACATGCCTTTTTTCTGTCACCATACCTGGAGAATCACGTTCTTCAAAGCCTGGTCCTGTTACAACTGAATTTACTCCAGGATCTCCGTTGACTTGAATGATATGAAACAATACCCTGTAGTCCTATGCTCATATCAAATCAGTGCAGCACTGGTGCTCGCACTGAAAAGAAAAGCGAAGCCCCAGAGGAGTTTATACTCCACATGTACACATTTTTCTGTCCAAAAGGTTACTTATACACGGAGGACATGATAATAAAATGCGCAAGTCAATTCCTGTTCTTTGTTAGCTCTGAGTATGGGAAGTATAATTCATTTGTAGCCAAAAGTCATTTTACATTCATATATTTAGCAGCAAAATTTTACACAAGGCAGGAGGGCCAAGAGCTGATATCAAGAAACCATTTGAGTTTTGTGGCTTTCAGCTAGAGCTAAGATGACTCAACATAACATGCAATTCCAATAACTCTATAGCATGCTGTTCAAGAGCAAGTGTAAATTACGATGAACTTATGCATCCCTGAAGATTTACTCAAAGAGAATACAGAGATGATTGCCTTTGGGATGAATGAAGGCTGCAGTACTCACTGTGCTATACCCACATTAGCTTCTGTANGAAGAATGACGGCAAAAGAAAGCAGAGAATTGTTCTCAAGAGGGTTCCAGAAGAGATGCTCCACAGGTGAATGCTCCCCAGAGAAGCTGGGGTATCTCCACGGCAACTTGTTTCTATGACACTCCTGCCACAAGCGTGAAGTATTGATCCGTACAACCCTAGAGATGTAGGCCTTGGATTTCAGCAGTCTTTCATATAGTCTCTGACTGCATGCTGCTGTAGCACTGTTTTTGAGAGCTGTTCATTCACGGAGAAATTTCAGCAGCTCTAATATGGAGACCAGCACATCCACTCCAATGGATGTGGCCTCTTCATTGCCAATGCAGATGTTCACACAACAAGGTGTCCAGGCACACAGGGGAAATTTTAAGCACAGGCAGGACAAGAAATAGTCATCAGGAAATTATTATCAAGTCAGCAAAACACATGGATCAGAATGTGGATTTCTTCCAGGCGAAACAAGCTGAATGGTATTTGACTTACAATTTGCCAGTGTGAGGATCACTCTGGGCCCGTTCCTTAGTAACATGTAATAGCAATGCTAATACTTCAGGAGGTTGAGGAAGGGCAGGAACTACAGTCCCAGCCACCTGAGTTCCACCCCACCCCTAATCAGCCAGTACCTCTTAAGACCATTCTTTACAGTCTGCTTCACTGTTGAACACTGGTGTGAGACTGCTGCAGTCTCAATTCCTGACAGCAATATTCACCTCATCAGTTTACACATGGAAACCTGGGAGTGCTAACGTAATCCGTGCCCTTGATTTGAGACAGAGACAAGTGAAGTGGCTACAAAGTGGAACTGAGTGGTTTTTTCTGTGGTGCCTTGTCTTTATTATGGTGCACAAGAAGACGGTCACTCACAAAGGGGGCCTTTCAGAGGGGCACTTTAACTGTTCAAGGAGGAGGCTTTATTCAGAAGGATCTTTAATTAGCAGCTGTAAAGAAACAGTAGCGTGGAAACTGGTGTAAAATACACTTGGGGTTATGATACTGAAAGCAAAGGAGGAACTTGAACAGTAGAGCCAGATAAAGGAAGAGGGCTATGAGTAGGAAATTAGAGATGAGTTTTCGAGATGACTTGGTTGAGCCATTCACTGAAACTGATCTTTGTACAGCCTGCTTAAGCTTTCTAGCCCAGGCATTGTAAGTTGTACACTAAGAGAAGACTCTTTCCTGGTCTGCTTTGCTTTTATAGGTATTTTTAAGAAGCACAGCTGGTGATTTGCTAACGGCTAACAACCACTAAATTTCAGTAGCAATGTTAAGTTCAGAACTCATTTGTTGAGTTTGTAACTCAAATAATGTCTTAAGACTGTACTGTGAATTCCACTGGGCTGCTTGGCCACACAGCTTCTGCATACACGTATATCATACAGATACAGAGTCTAAAACTCCCTGGGGAAAAAAAATAAATCTACATACATAAGATACATTTCACTGACTTATTAGCCCTTTTTCCTTAGACACCTAAGGACAACTCACCACTACACTTACAGTAATAACAGTTGGCCGGGCTAATGAACAAATGCTTGCCTATGTGAAGAAGCCCTATTAAAAAATCCATTTGTCTTGGGAGTGCAGGAAGGGTCTTCTCCCTCATCATGCTTCACGGATGTCCCCAAACCTAGCTCAACGCAGTGCTGTAATACAACAAATCTGGAGGAACACAAAGTGATCAGCTTTGAGCTATCCATTTCACTGAAGAGGAGGGAAATAGACTCTGACTACATTTATAGGATTTTCTTCTTGTCCAGATCCTTAGGAAAGGAGGGAGTTCTAAGGACACCTATAAAATAATCTGGACAACGATTTACAAGGAGACATTCAGACAGCAAGAATCTCCCTGGGCTGCCCGGAGAACAGAGGGCAAGGCCGAAGGTGACAGCAGCACCCGCGGGGGACGTGCTGCCCTCCTCAGGCACCCTGTCTTGGAAAGCTCCCTGCTGCCTGCGCGCCAGCCATTGAAGCGGGAGACACGCCACTCCGGGAAACAACATTACTTTATTATTTGCCAAGGCACAAGGCAGGACAAAGAAGCCGCCCCACAGCCGGCTGGCCGGCCAGGCTGCCACAGGGCGGCAGCCGCCGCCGCCGCCGCTCCTCGCCGGCCCTAAAATGGCGGCGGCCGAGCCGCGGCCAGGCGGGGCCGCACAAGGGCTGAGCCAAGGGCGAGCTCTGGGGGTGTGGCTGCCAGCGGGCGAGGAATAATAAATAAATAAAATAAAATTAAAATAAAATACTTTAGGGAGCAGAATAATTTGCTTGTCCAATAAAGATGGCCAAAAAAATTTCTTCTCTGTTCCCCCCCCTCCCCCCCCCCAATATTTGTCCCCATTTTATTCATTGCTCTTAATTGTTCTGAGTTAGAAAAAATCCTGGCAACTTTCACCTCAAAGCGCAGAGTAAAGCAAATAGTTGTAATTCCTTGGACAAAAATGGGGTCAAACATCTATCTTGGTGAGAACTCTCTGTGTTATGCACGTATTCTGAGTTAAAACAAGGCATTTTTTCTCTTTGATACAATGCCCAAGCTTGCAGATATGTCAGGAGAGACTCTGTTACAGGGTATGAGAGCTAGCGTAACTTTTGGCACATTTTCTATATACAAAACTTTTGTATCAGAGGAGCGGACATGAGCTGAAATAGAAGGGGTCGCCACTCTTCTCCAAAATGAAACTCGACTCAAACGTGATTTGGGTGTGGTTGTGGGTGTGTTACTTTTGTTTTGGTTTTCCCTTATTTTCTTCTTATTTACAGGCAGAAATGAATATGCTGTGTATGACCTAGTGTGACAATGGCTTTCCCTTCCTGTAATTTTTGCTTATTATCTTGGAACTTCAGAATATAATAGTGCACCTCAAATGGTATAAGACTATACCTTATACATGATAGGCAGCCAGAATCTTGATGCACAGAAGAACCCTTATTTTGGACCTGGATTATTAAGGTAGTTGTGCCTTACGAACTTGAGTTGTGCATGGCACAAGTGGTAAGATTTATCTGCAGAAGCAGAGCCTTATAATGGCTGTAGCCACCTGTTCTTTTTTAGGTGTAAGGCCCCATGGGATTCACAAAGACTGCAGCGTGTCAGCACACAGTCCTGTACTTGTTTCCGATGGACTCATCGCTTGAAGCTGCTGTAGCCAGAGATGGGCAAGTAGGAAATATTTTTTATATCCCACTGGACTCCACCAGGTGGGATTACTGGCTGACATCTGCAGCCCAACTCAACATTGAGTCCAGCCAGCTGGCTGTCAGGCTGTTGTGTCCAACATGGGGAACCATCATTCTTGATGGAGGATTTTGTTTCGATTTCATCTCTAAGCCTCATCCTCAATTTCTTGCTGGAGCAGAAAACAAAGCTCCTTCTAGCCTAGTTTTGCAGACCCAAGGAATTCAGGTGAAGATTGGCTCAACTATGTGAATTTTCTGATTTCCTTCAGAGCTTTGAATTGCCTTTTAGGGATTCTGCTGCAAGTACCACTAAGGAAAGCTACAGGTGTAAATCTAAGATACAATTCAGAGAGTCAAGTTCCCATTTTAGTACAATGTAAAGCATCTATTCTGAATTCAATGCATGTAACCTCTCTGACTGATGCTAAAAAAAAAATCTATGTATCAAGAGCATGCCACATAGATAAACTGAGTGAGCCAGCTCACAGTCTCAGTTACACTGTTGTAAAGGTAAGGCAGTTTATTAACTTCTAGTGGTGCTAGGCTTATACCACTGCTATACACATTTAGTCTAATTTAACTATATATATAAATGTATTTGCATCTCTGTCTTTATCACAGGCTTGGGGAACCACTTTCTGAGTTTATAGAGCGATCATGATTAATCCACAGAGTGGTGCTGTTGGTGTATTCTGGATGTACTGCAGCAGAATGCAGATGTTTCTATACTCTGCTCAACTTAGCTAAACTTTTGTCCAGGTGGCATTGTAACTAAGGACAGAATTTTAACAAAATACATTTCTTTTCCAGACACACACCCTTTCTGAACAATAAGAATTCTGTTCTAATTGCATTTTCATATATCTGGATTAGTTTTACTGTTTTCTTGTTATGCTCATGTCTTGTTATTGTTATTGTTTATAAGTGAACTTTAGTGTTCTTTGACCTGGTGCAGTACTGGAGAGAACTGTGTGTCCTCAGGTCTTTTGTCCCTGAGTGTATGAGATAGTGTGATCTCAAGGTTTTAGGTGACAGCTATGGTCTATGGCCACCTAGAAGGACTTCAGTCAGTGTGAGGCTCTTCTGCATATTGAGAAGCTTAGTGCAAGGTAACAGCTCTTCCTCACGAGTGGAGTGAGATATTCACCAGTGTCCTCTATGTTATGACTGAACAGAAACGACGTAGTTGATACTGGGTCAAACTTCTCTGCATTATGCCACCACATGTGCTTGTCTACATTATACCATGACATTTTAACTCACTGAGAAGAGCATGTTTTGGTTCCCATGCCCCAAACTCCTGGCTTTTCTGAGGTGATTGCTAGTGACTCTATGCCATTTTGTACGACTCTAAAGAAGTTACTGATGTGGCCAGCAGGACTAGGGATGTAATTCTGCCCCTGTACTCAGCACTGGTGAAGCCTCCCCTCGAGCACTGGATGCGGTTCTGGGCCCCTCACTTCAAGAACGACATTGAGGTGCTTGAGCGGGTCCAGAAGAGAGTGACCAGACTCGTGGAGGGACTGGAGGGAAAATCTTACGAGGAGAGGCTGAGGGAGCTGGGGTTGTTTAACCTGGAGAAGAGGAGGCTCAGGGGGGACCTCATCACTCTCTACAACTACCTGAAGGGAAGTTGTAGACAGGAGGGGGATGGGCTCTTCTCTCAGGCAATTTGTGACAGCTTGAAGCTGCACCCGGGCAGGTTTAGGTTGGATATTCGAAGGCACTTCCTCACAGAAAGGGTTATTAAACACTGGAATGGGCTGCCCAGGGAGGTGGCGAAGTCACCGTCCCTGGAAGTGTTCAAAAAAAGACTGGATGCCACACTTAGTGGCACATTTTAGCTGAGTGGTGGTGGTAGGTCATAGGCTGGACTTGATGATCTAAGAGGTCTTTTCCAACCTTAATTATTCTATGGTTCTATGATTCTGTATTCCTTTAGAATTTACTAATGTCTTGTCATGAGTCAAGTTCTTTTTAACTTGTGAGATAAATCTGCCCTTGTATGCCTTTCTGCAATTTCCTGAATTCTTTATTCTGTCTAATTTGACTCCTTGACTGCCATCTCAAAAGGTGGAAAATACCTGCTGCTTCACAAAATGATAGGTCACTTGATTTTTCTTGAGCCTCACTGGTGAATCTAGCTTGAATCCTAATTACCAAATAACAGAGGAAGTCCAGACTTCTTGTCTTAGCTATGAGGTAGGATTTCGGACAGTTTGGATTTGAAATCTCGCCTGATGTGGCCAGTCCTACGGGAATCACTCTGACCTGGTTTTGAACTAGTGCTCACCTTGTGACTTTAAAATAATTACTAGATATTTGTGTAAATGTGCTCGGACAGATACATAATATATTTCATCAGGAAAATGAATTCACAGAATCACAGAATCACAGAATTAATAAGGTTGGAAAAGACTATAGAGATCATCAAGTCCAACCTGTAACCTATTACCTAGCCTATCACCAACCTATTACCCAATATCATCTCATAATCTAATCATCTAAATCTTGTCCCTAAGTTCATCATCCAACCTCTTCTTGAACACATCAAAGGACGGTGACTCTACCACCTCCCTGGGCAGCCTATTCCAATGGGAAATCACTCTCTCTGTAAAAAAGTTCTTCCTAACATCCAGCTTAAACCTCCCCTGACGCTACTTAAGACTGTATTCTCTCATTCTGTCATTGGTAGC
>WEIS01070927.1:0-24585 GCA_013389965.1 Todus mexicanus
TGTTTGCTGACTTCTGTGCACTCCTCTAATCTTAAGGCTGCCACAGAATATATCCTCTTCTGGCTCCAAGATAGCCTGTCTAGAACTTTTTGGCCAAAGTCCTTAGGAAAGAAACGCCAGTCTGGAAAGGAGCTTTTGCTTCACTTAATTGTCACCTGTATCTTGCTATGCAACACCTTTCATGAAGGCATTAAATTCCTGAAATAATTTAGAATTTATTTTGAAGACCCTCATCCTCTGAAGCTAATAGAGATGAACCAATGGCTGGCTTTTTATGTATCCGAATATAAGTATTTTCCAGAAGCCCTTTTACAGTGATGACCAATTTCCTGTTTAGCACTTCAGGAGATACTCAACTTCTCAGCTGTGGGTGATTGCAATATCACTGAACATCGGTATTGATCACTAAAGCTAAATATCGGACATACTTGTATCATGAACCTTTAATATCAATATGTAAACAGTGATACGGCTACCATCAAGTGAATTTAAACCAACAGATATAACATAAACCCAGGTGGAACACGGAAAACAAACAAGGAATCCAGAAATATTTACTGGTTATGGAAATAATGTCATGAAAAGCTACTGATAAGGGTCAACAATGTCCAGTATGTTGCAGTCAATATCCCATAACACTGAACACCTTTTAGAGATGCTTCTCCGTGCCTCAGTCAGTCTGTATCCAACCCAGTGGCACTGGATTTTGCTGGTGTTGAATGACCAGTGTGGTTGGAGACAACACCTCCCTATCACCCACCTGCAAAGAATATCAGCTTGACACTCAGAAAGAATGGTCTCCAAAGCTTCATCTTGGACTTTGGATGTGGATTTCACAAGAGATTTGCTCCAGGTTCATGGCTTGCGGCCTTAACACCTTCCCTGCAACTTTAAAACAAATTCCACCTGCATTCTTTCTTCACTTTGTAGACCTGTGGGAACAGTGATCTGTGTTATAACAGACAAGATGAACTGCAATATCGAATTACAGAGAAAACACCAGTTCACCTCTCACAGTATAAAGGATTGATTCTGATTAGACGCAAGACGAAGATTTTTCACAACAGGAACAGTCAGCCTTTGAAATAATCTTCCCAGGGAAGTGGTAGAGACCCCAACACTGGACACTTTTAAGATTCAGCTGTGCAAGGTTCTGGGCCATCTTATTTAAATTGTGCCTTTGCTAAGAAAGGTTGGACCAGATGATCCTTGAGGTCCCTTCCAAGCTGGTGCTCTACGATTCTTTCTGTAAAAGCCAACAAAAGCAGATCCATAGAGCAGAACAACCCATGCTGAAGAACCAACATCCACACTGCAAGCATTTAGGGGTGTAACAGCACTAGCTCTAGCCTAGTACAAAGGACTGAACATCCAGTAACGGCTGGAGTGTTGCTTGGCGCATATCTTTGAATTTATCCAGGACTGACATCAGTTCACTGAGACAGTTCCTGTGGTGTGAAACAAATCCCCTTACCTGGAGATGAGGAGACTTGCTTCAAAAGTGTCCTTCTGGTGTAAAACAGACACTAAAGGAAATACTGTGCAGCCTCTAAAGCACCTCTCCCTCCCTTAGGAGTAGGGACTTTTTGGCATGGTTAGAGAGGAATGCATAGTGGGTGTTCAAGAAATCAAGTCTGCTGTCTGGTCCTCTAGGAAAGGCAAACTTTACAGCAAAACTGGTCGGTTTTCACATACTTCCTCTCCTGTTGCTATTACCACAAACATGGGTTTAGGATCACCCAAATACTAGACATCATGGTCACAAATTCTCAAATAAAAAAATCTCCTAAGATGTTCTGGTTAAGAGCAGAGATAGAGCTGCATGGCGGAAGAAGCGTGGCTTAGCATCCTAGAAGAAATGCAACAGAAGGGCAATATTCTTAGAAGTGAGAGTTGGGCAGAAGCTTTAGTTGCCCCATAATTATGGCAAACGGACTGTCCCCATAAAGCCAACTTCTAAGCTTCTATTGCTTATTGTACCACAATACCTGCTGTAACTACTCTCCCCATATTTCCTGCACATTTTAACATACCTACAATTTGTAGGAGTCAGAGGCTGGAGCCCTGATATGTGTGAGCCTTACATTTCAAAGCAGGTCCACAAAAAAAAATTTCAGTTTCCTTCCATTATCTCTATTAGAACTCTTTCTGGTCTTACCTTATTCAATTTGTTGTTCTTCCATTCCTCTGAGGGACAAAGTGCAGAGGCCCTGATAGGAGCATAACTGCTCCATCCGTTTGATGCCAGCTCCTCTGCAGTTCTCAGTCTGAGGTTGTGTGAAGCACTCAGTTGAGTCTCTGCAGGGATAACTGAATTACAGACTCTGAAACCCACCAGACTAGTTTCTTAAAAGTCTCAATGCCTGTCACAGACAGCTCAGAGCCCTCCATTGGGGATGCTTAATTATTAACCTAAGCTACTTGCTGCTATTAACTGTTTTGTTCCAAGTCTTTAATGATCACAAGGAAATAACCTAGAATAGCTCTTCCATTGGTACAGGACTAGATCCTCCAACATGAGAACAATTAATCCATTTTAGTCTCTTTTCCCTGCACAATATAACATAAAAACTGATTAAATAGTTTCTTAATACGCTGATATCCAATCTGAGTATCACTTTCATAGCAAGGGAACGTCAAGGTTTCCTTACATAGCTTTAATTTTTCCATGACATTCCTAAGTGTCTGTATTTGGGAGGAATTCTGCTCAATGGGTGTTCAGACTCCCTACGACATCAAGTACCTATTCTCCTGAAGATCCTTATACAGTCAGTAATGAAAAGAGTCCACCTCATGGAAAACCATGTACCTTCATTGCCTTCAGGAAGACTAAGCCCAGCCTACTTCAGGTGGCAAATAGCTGTGTGAACATCACTCCTATTCACAACTCCACACCCATCTATTTGAAGCCCAAGTAGCTTTTGATAGAGCTACGAAAAACCTGATGAATTGTTGCACCCCTGCACTGGTATCGATGCCTTCATGGAAGTTTCCACTGAGAGTCAGTGGAAGCTTTCAGACACCTCAACATAACTGCAGTTTAATGAGTTACCATGCACCAGTCAAACAGCAGCAGGATGTATGCGTGCTCCTACCTCACCCACAAATGGAAGTGAACCAGGCTTTCATGTTCTTCCTCAGCCTCAATTCTGAGACAAGGTGGCACAAAGTCACAATCAACCCTCAGGGAAGGGGTGGAGCTCTGCCCAGCAGTGGAACCAATTGTGTTTGGTTTATTCTTGGGCAAATCCTCAGATGCATATAAGCAATGATTACAGAAACCTAATGAAAGTTAACCCTATCCTGCTCACTAGTCTGCCCTCAGTTTACTTATTAGCCAAAATTACAGAGGAAGCATGGTTGGAAGAAAGAGCAAACTAAGGAATTCTGAAGAAAAAAAAAAAAAAAAAGAAAAGAAAAAAAAGCATTGTCTAAGAACACACAGTTCAAAGATGGTAACCTGAAGACAGCAGATAGAGCAAGATGCTGGTAACAGCCCTAAATGAGAAGATGGACCAGATCCAGACAGCTCACTCAGAAGCAAGAGGAGATAGAGCAAGACACTCAGCTGCAACATGGGCCCATGATCTAGCTAGAAGGCAGGATTAGAGATGGGACTGAAAACTAAGATTCCTACAACATAGCTCAGAGACAAACTGCAGACTCAATCCGAGGTTAAATAGGGCTCCTGACCCACGGGCAGGGAGGGTGTGTGTGTGGGTTCCAGGTGAGGCTGATCCAACCGTTCAGGCTTATTGCTGCCATCAGAGCCCTGACATTCCTGCTCCTGACATTGCTCACCCACTCAAACTCTCTAAATCATAGTGAGCAAAAAATGAGCTATCACCTTTGATATTCTGTATGGAATTCTGTGATCCAATACAAAATAAATGCTTTACGTAGGGAATTCTCAGCAAAATGTTCTAGATTTGCAGATCTAAAGGATTTGACTGAAAGAGTTTATTACTTGCAAAAAGTCACAAATAAGGTAAGATGTTGTACAGGGAACTATCTCTCTGAAGAAAACACAGAATGGTTTGGGTTAGAAGGGACTTTTGCTCAGAGCACCAGCCAACCTCACCTGGAATGTTTCCTGGGATAGGGCATCAATCACTTCTCTGGGCAGCCTGGGCCAGTGATCAATCAGCCTCATTGTGAAGAGTATCTTCCTTCTGTCTAGTCAAAATTTCCTCTCTTTTAGTGTAAAACCTTTGTCTTGTCATAACTGGCCCTGTTAAAAAGTCTGTCCCCATCTTTCTGACAGGCTCCTTGAACCACTGAAAGGCTTCAAGAAGGTCTCCCCAGCGCCTTCTCATCTCCAGGCTAAACAACCCCAACTCTTTCAGCCTGACCTCACTCTGGGCTGTTCTCTGGACCTGCTCCAACAGGTCCATGTCTCTCCCATGCTGAGGACTCCAGAGCTGGACCCAGCACAGGGTATGGGGAGGGTCTTCCTATAGGGGAGCAGAAGGGCAGAATCCCCTCCTTCAACCTGCTGCCCACACTGCTTTGGATGCAGCCCAGGATACAGCTGGGGTTTTGGACTGTGATAGCGTGTTGCCGGCCATTCAATTTTTCACCCAGCAGTATCCCTAAGTCCTCCTCTGCAGGGCTGCTCTCAATCCCTTCATCCCCCAGACTGTATTGATATGGAGGATTGCCTCAACTCAGGCTCAGGACCCTTCACTCGGCCTTGTTGAACCTCATGAGGAGATGAAATGCAAAAAGAAAGAGGCAAGTTGGTGAAGAATATTGTCCTTAACCAGAAACACAGACCTACAATTCAGGTCAGGAGGTTGAGTCACTCAGGAGTCTTGTGACATGAAGTATAAATACTCTCCCACTGCAAGGAGATGACTGTATTTAGGTGTGATTTCTCATCAAAGAGGAAAGCAGTACTGTTTGATGAATAAGTGCACGTTTCTGTATGTGTGCAAGCAATTTTCCTCCTGGGGGAGCAAAGTTCTGCTCAATAACAGCACCCCAGGTCATCCGGTTTTGTTTGTTTGCAGTTATTCATATGGAGACTGCAGATGTCAGATGTATGAGTAGAAATAGCATTACTGACTGAAAGGTTCAACACCTGAGAAACATTTCTGCATTGCCAGGAAGGCCACAGAGAAACGCAGGAGGTGTGAACAGCAGCTTTTCGTCACTAGGTGGAAGTATAGAGCCGTTGAAGCCCTGTCTATCATTTCAAACGTAACTAAATGCTTTCCAAACTCAGGCTGACCCAAGACCAGTTCCTGTTAACCCTCGGAGCTTGAGAGAAAGGCCTCAATCAAGCAAACGGAGCACAGGAAAAGGAGATATGGGACCTATTCCCAACTCTTTCACTCAGTAACACATGATTTTTGGCCAAGCAGCTTCATCTTCAGGTCACCTGAATGTAAAATGGGGATGGTAATGCGTTGCTCATGAGGCCTTTTGCAGGTCAGGTGCTCTCAAAGGATAGCAACATGGGAGACAGTAGGTTTTGCAGGACCTGCTGCATTCCTGGGATGGAAGAGCTTTCCAGGAGCCAAGTGAGGGCTCCCCTCACACTCCTCCCAGCTATTGCTCATTCCACCTCACAAGTGGAATGAGGCAGTTGTCGAGCACCACATGGCATCTCCCAGCTGAACAGCTGAGGCGAGGATAATGTGGGATAAGGCAAGGTTTAGTGATTTTGTCTGCAATCCCTGTGCTCCCCTCCTGTCTCCCAGCCCTCTGTGCACCACCCCAGGCTGAGGGCACTAGCTTTTCCTGCCTGCTCCTCGCCAGAGTCAGACATCATCACAAGGGAACAATATGAGCATGCCGCCTGCACTGGCAATTCCTGCACCCACACCTGTAAATGAAGCATAAAACATCCTAGAGGAAAGCAAACCTAATGGGACTCATGCTTCAACCAGCAGCATTTTGTTTCTCTTGTTCAGCCTGGAGAAGAGAAGGGTCCAGGGATGCCTTATTGTGGCCCTTCAGTGCTTTAAGGGGGCCTATCAGAAAGATGGGGACAATCTTTTGAGCAGCATCTGTTGCAAAAAGACAAGGGGTAATGGTTTTAAACTAAAAGAAGGAGGATTTAGACTAGATAGAAGGAAGAAATTCTTCACAGTGAGGCTGATGGAACACTGACCCAGGCTGCCCAAAGAGATGGTAGATGCCCCATCCCTGGCAACATTCCAGATGAGGTTGGTTGGGGCTCTGAGCAACCTGCTCTAGTTGTAGATGTCCCTGCTGAGTGCAGCAGTATTGGACTAGATGATCTTTAAAGGTCCCTTCCAGCTCAAACTATTCTATGATTCTATGAACATGACTGTTAACAAGGAATCTCCCCTTCAATGAAAGTTGTGCCATGCTGGACACAGCGGGCAAAACCTACATGAAACTGCCTGAACCTAGGAGCTCAGTCCAGACACAGGTCTTGGAGAATGATCTGTGCTTTCCAGCTTGGCATTGTCCATAGTTAATGTCCTCTTCCAGCCCTTACCTATCACATTTATCATCTCCCCAAGCAGTCTGCAAACTGTGTGTGCCCAAGAGGAGATGGGTTATCCACTCACATCATAGAATAGAATCATAGAATCATAGAATAATTAAGGCTGGAAAAGACCTCTTAGATCATCGAGTCCAGCCTATGACCTACCACCACCACTCAGCTAAATCATGCCACTAAGTGTGGCATCCAGTCATCATCAATCTCCCGCCAAAATCAAATTGGGACTTCTGCAGTAACTGGAGCAAAGCTCTCAGGCTTGTAGTCTCTGAAGATTTCAACACTGGCCACAGGTGAGGCTGCACCTCAAATTTTCTGGACACATCTGTGAGTGAAATAAAAAGATCAAGGACTTGGGAATTGCATCTCTGTGGATCACAAACTACAAATGTGGTGCCCTGCATGGTTTTGCCCTAGATCAGCTCACGTTAGCCCAGACAATTCCCAGGCATGGTTTAGGAGTCAGCATAGTCAGCAGTATGATACCAATGAGCAGTATGGACGCAGTGACCAAGTTTTGGGGATTGTTTTTACATGTAATAGCATGGACATGGCTGTAGAAGCAGGGAAGCGGCCCTACAAAGTTGGCTTGCTAGTAGACGTGTAGCCTGGAAAACTTCACAGACTAGTGTCCTACAAGGGCAGCCCCTGCACTGGCCGTGCCACTTCATGCAGAGCTCTTACAGCTGCTCTTTGTTTCTATTAATACTTCACTTTCTGTATATTGACACAAACTTCCTAGCAACCAAGGTCACAAGAGAAGGTGTTAAAAAGCTAGGCTGATTAATAATAAATCCTGGGGTTTGATATCTTTTTTCTTGAGAGGCTTGTTAGCCACCATCAGGCAGTCTGCTGAGCTGGGATTTCCAAGGGAACCTAAGGGGATTTGAAAAACCCATTCTGACTGAGTTTCCTCCTCTGAATCCCAGTCGTCCTCCTTCTGGTCCTCAGCATCCAGCTGGGTGAAGCTATCCATGGGAAGGTGAGCTGAGACAGTGCAGTAATGCTAAGCAAGGACCTGGCATCTATCAAACCTGCTGAGAGTTGTCTGTTGGAGGTCCACAGAGGTTGCGTTTCTTTAGCTGTAATCGGGAACCAAGGGTATCCATAGGCCAGGTAAATAACTCTCACTGCTATGGAGTCGCACCACAGAGGGTACACTGCACCTACTGCCCCCTATTTTCTACAGCCCTGATCATCCTCCAAAAAGGCATAGCCTTGAATGTCTACCCTCACCAAGCCATTGTATTTGGTCCTGTCCGTCACTGTCTTGCCCACAGGAACAGGACTGAGAAAAGCTGGCTTGACATTTTAGGTACACCTTGTATTGTAAGATAACATGCAGAAAACCCCCATCTTTCCTTCTGAGTTTCAATGAGCTTAAGTCATGAATCCCTTATGTCTGGATGCTCATGGACAGGGCAAGAATAGTCAGCAGAGGAATTGCAGATGGACTATCTGCTTCTGTGGCATTCATTGCCTTGTTATACACCTTTGCACAGAAATCTGAGTATGAGAAAGTCAATACAGCTAGTTTATGAACATTTCCCATGTCAGAAGAAAGAAACCCCTGGTAGGTCAAGAGTGACACTCAAATCTCCTTTACTCTGGTGTTTAAGACACCAGGCCATAATCATAGAGTCTTTTATGTTGGAAAAGACCTTCAAGATCATCCAGCCCAACCATTAACCCAACACTACCAAGTCTGCCAATAAACCAGGTACTTCAGCACCACATTTATATGTCTTTTAAATCCCTCCAGGGACGGGGTTTCCAACACTTCCCTGCACAGCCTCTTCCAGCTTTGACAACCCTTTAATGGAAGAAATTTTTCCTAATACCCTACCTAAACTTCCCCTAGAGCAACTTAAGGCCGTTTCCTCTTATCCTGTCACTTGTTCCTTGGGAGAAGAGAGCAGCCCCCACCCGGCTCCAACCTCCTTTCAGGGAGTTGTTGAGAGCAAAAAGGTCTCCCCTGAGCCTGCTTTTCTCCAAGCTCAACAGCTACAGGTCCCTCAACCGCTCCTCACAAGACCTTGTGATTTAGATCCTTCACCATCTTCGTTGTCCTCCTTTGGGCATAGCTGAGCTGGTCCCTTGCTTGCCATGATTTACACAAGGTGGGATGGTGAAGGCAGTGAATGTTAACATGAATACTGCATGAGCTGATCTAGGGAACATAATGAGAATTTTACAAAAGAGGATTGAAAGTTAAGTAAGAACATGAAAAGCAAAATGTATCCTCTGTATTTATTGGGCAGATCTAATACTTCCAACTCTCGCTTTATTCCTCCTCATATTTTGTTTCCTGAATATTTTATGTTCATTTCTTTTAACTTTTTTAGATTTTAAAACATTTTATTACAACTGCTTCTGTTGACATTTGCAGCCCATAACTGACCTACCCATCTTGCCTCATTCACTTTTCTAGCCAATATGAAACAGGCTTAATTCCTTTCTTTGAGAGCAAAAATGTTGGTGATTCCAGGATCCTTTCTGCATGTCTATACAGGGTCACTTCTCAGCATGATAAAACTCTGTTGAAGCTGTTCCCATAGCTACTCTTGCTGCATTTTAAACAGGCGCTGAACTTCTTTAAATACTAAATTTATTGCCAGTGCAGCTGCTTTAATGACAGGTTTGAGACTTCTTTGGTTTCAAGGTTGAGTGTGTTTCAGCTCATGTCCCCTGTGGCCACATGGGTCGTGAAGGGGATGCAAGTCGCCTGCCCTTGGCAAATGCTGGAGCCTGGGGATGCACAAGGCAACTGGGTAAGGAGAAAGCAGCACCTTGCGGGGATTTATCTGCTGCAACTTTGGTCTTCTCACTGGCATGTAGAGGATGTTCCCCTGCTCCTGTGAGATCTGCGAAGCACACAGGATGGCCAGGGAAAACAAAGGTCAACAACGGATCCCAGACCTATCATGGAATAGAAATACTCCTACATAAAAAACACATCCACAAGAAAAAAAAATGCAAATGCAAATAAAGCACTAATTGCATCTGTACTGTTAGAAAAACATCCCAGTATTGAGGTCTTCCCACAGATTTTCCTCTGCTGGGCTGCTCATAGACACCACTTCATTCGCACCTCTGGCCACGGAGGGCTCTGTTTCACAGGGCTTTCACTTCTTCATCTCTGTATTACAGCGTTTTTTATTGTGCTAACATTAGCATTCAAGAAAGGCTACATCTCTCTGGTGTTGGGTGCTCTGTAACCACACAGTATCAGATAGCATTTAGCCTAAAAAAGCTTTCAATTTAAAAAGAGGCAAAGAAACACAATCCCACATGACTGTGGGAAAAGATGCCTGTTACAGACTTTGCAAACTGTGTGATCACATCCCCACACAAGAACTGCACACATTGGACCCCAGAGGCAGCACTGCAGGTTAAAATCAAGAGGGGTCACTTTGGTGGAGGAAACCTCCTGCGTAAGTCTAGGAAGGCACTCATGCAGACTGAAGCTGTAGCATTTGCTTAAACAAACAGCTGGTAGAGGATTGCATTTCTGAATCAAACTGCAGCCCAGCACCTACTGAGCTTCATCCATCATTAGTCTTTCATTAGGAAACTTGTTCTTGGCCTGATCCAGGTAAATACCAACCCCGGTGCCATGTCCAGCAGTCTCTGTTCTTCTGCTCATCCCTATCCTTGTGACAAGGCTGATGCCCATTTTTTTTCTCATTTTAATAAGAAACTCTGTCTGTTCAATGACTTTTCATTTTAAAGTCTGCCACTGCCCCATCCACTCCATCCCTGCTCCCCATGTCTAAGCAGGGAGAACAGGTGGGACAGCTGACCCTGGTGAATGAAAGGAGAGCACAGTTTTGCTCCCTTCACCCCTTTCTCACAGCCTGCCACTGCTGTCAGTGATCCCAGGGCCCCAGGGACAGGGGATTTGTGCGTATTAGTCACATGAAAGAAAAAAGCCTGCAGCAGGCTGCTCCTGGGCTTTGCTTCATCTCCAGGCGAGGGGATGGCTTGCCGCTGTATTCCTCAGGGCTGGAATCAAGTGACATTTTTTTCTTTTACTATTTGCACAAACTGACTTCTATGCAAGACGGACCACAGCTCTGATTAAAAAAAAAAAAAAAAAAAAAAAAAAAGAAAAAAAAAAGAAAAAAAAAAAAAAAAATTAAAAAATACCCCCTTTGTCGGGAANAAAAAAAAAATGGTAAAGAAAGGAGAAAAAAAAGAACAATTTACAATGATCCCCATTGTGCAGGAAAATGCGGAAAGTGAACACTTAATAAACAATAAAATCTTAGGACTGGATCTCATTCATTCACCTTGTGTGAAGCTCCACAGCCTGTCATCACACAGCAGGTTTGAGAAGAGCATTAACAGTTCCTCACAGTACTGAATCTATTAAGCCAATGTCACACACAACAAGCTCCCATATGGATGCCCACTAAGGTGGACTCATGTTTGCATAGTGGTCAGTGATCCGTGTTGTCCTCTAACAAATAAAACTCACGAACCCAAGGTAGTCACACAGATGAACAACAAATATGTTACACCACGAAAAAGCAATGCAGGTACCTTAATGACTGTAAGTCTGTTCTGCGTTGTCAAGGTCAAAGAATAGATTTCACCATCATCTTGATTTATCATAGTTTTCATGGATATGCTAATTGTCTGCCCTAATACCAGCAGACAGAAGCAGTTTTTCCACTGCTCTCAGCTATTTCTGGTTGCTGAAAGCCACAGAGCCCCCACATGAGCTCGACAGCAGCAGTTACATTGTGAGCAAACAGTTTTTCCCTCCATCCAGCAAGAGCAAATCCTTTCTCTCAAGTATTTCACACATAAGCTCTGCTTCTGTAGCAGCTTGGCTATTCCTGTAACCATCTTCAGGCAGAACGACGAGACCCTGAAAGCAGAGGGAAGGATTCAGTCCCACCAGGCTGGGAAAATAACATGTCCGTGTGGATGAGACACTAAAGAAAAAAAAACTTGACTGTTGATGCAAGTATCTTGGCCATTGGTAGAACTACAGAACAGATGTGGCAGCTACATACTGGTTTTGTCTTTAATGAAGGTGTCAGCGATGTTGCAGGGTTCAGTTTGAGCCGTTTGATGGGTTGGTCGTTGGTCATTGCTCTGCATGCTTACTATTATTAGTGCTACAAATCTTGATTTGTTTTCTCACTCAAAACAACTTCTTTCACACTTTCTTTTGGTTTTCTCCTTATGTTCATAAGGTCTTCATAAACTGCTTGAATCCAGCAAGAAACTGTTTCCTACCCAGTCTTAAAAAACATACTGCTGTTAAACCACAGTAAGGTTTTTTCCCCCCCAGCTTTTCAGTACTGCGAGAGATCTGAATAACTGGTTACTCACACTACACTAACCAGGATATCCTTGTGCCTGTGGCAGACCCATCGACCCAAAAAAGAAGCAAAAAATAGGAGAGGGGAAAAAAGCACTGAGGTGAGATGAGGAAGGAAGCCTTGATCACAACCTGCTCTCTTACATCCATGTGTTAATGCCTTAATTTAGAAGTTTTGCACTGGTTAAAATGCAAATTATATTACTATTCAAGCCCAAAAGCAAGATTATCCCCTTACTTTAGGGAGGGGGTTCGTTCAGCCCAGTCAGATGTTCTTCAGACAGTTCAGCACAGTATGTGCATGTACAGGGGGAAGGGCTATAAAAAAGAAAAGTGCCAGTGTTCCCGCTGTCAGCCCTTTACCCACCTGTTCCTCTTTTAGCCCAAACGTGTCCACCTCTGACCCCACTGTGGGACCAAGGCTGCACGTCCCACCCTCGCTCCCCATGGCAGCTGTGTAAACCTCAAGGCCAGCAGCTGGGAACCAGGGATGTTGCCTCCAGCTCCAGGGTGGAGGTACAGCAAAAGGCATCTGCAAGGGCTCCAAATTGCTGGGCTGATGGTGAGGACTCTATTTATTTATGTAAGTCTTCACAAAGTTTGGCGCTACTCCCACTTGAACCCCATGCCCATAAATCCAGCTCAATCAGCTCTCAAGTCATGTTCTCACCACAGGGTGTTAATTTGCTAATTGCCTTCCCTGAGAGACTCCATGTTGGGGGTTTGAGATCTGCCCTGTGGTGAACCCGAGGGGCTCCCAAAAAACCCTGGCCACTTGCTCTTTGCAGCCAGGAAGGGGAGAGGAAAAAAGCATGAGATAAACTCTTCTCCTGAGTGCTGGATGAAGCCCTGAAATTACCTGGAACTTGCAAGAAGGGTTTTTCCATCCTCTGTCAGTCAGGGGCAGTAAATTTCACACCCTGGCAACAGAAAGATGAAGATGTACAGGTTGATGTGCGTGCCTGTTTGTCTGCAGGCTATTTTCCAAAAGCCTGACATTAAATTAGGCCTTGATGAGATCCTCCTTAATCTGCTTAACTGTGAAAACACCAGTAGGACAAGATCAACACATTAGCCTAAGGCATCACTTTTTTTATCCTGTCTAAATATATGCCAGAACTCAACAAGGCTTCTCCAGGATCCTTTTTCCTGCCTTGAAGGCAGAGGGAGCTGTCCTGCATGGAAAGACATGACTGTACAGAGAAGTCGGCAGGAATCCACTATTTCTATTCTAATGCCAATAAATTAAGATAGTCACAAGCAGTCCAGCTCAGCTGCAATGAGTCCTTGGCCGTGCATCAGGGCAGCCTCCCTGTGCTCCTGACCTTCATCAGGTAAGCAGACCAAAGGCGAAATTAAGACTTTTGCCTTCCCAGCAGTCTTACCTGACCCACCTTTACTACGAGGTGGCCTCAGAAATCTCTCTCCTCTCTTCCTAGTTTTCAGAAACTATCTGGAGACCTAAAGTGGCAACTAATTCAGCCTGGATGTCCTAAAAGGTGGATTTACCTGGAGCCCAGGTAGATCTGTCCCAGATTTACAGGAGACCTTGGTTAATTCACTTAAGGTCTTCAAGGACTATCTAGTGGTAACAGTGGAAATACTATGAGATTAATAACACCTTGGATTCTCAGAGAATGAGTCTGTGAGGGCAATAAATGTCTCATTAACCATTTTCCTGTCATCAGTCCAACATCAAAAGCAGGCTAACATCCTCATTATGTTCTATGTTATGGATTTTGTCATGTTCCTTTTTCACATCTGTGCCTATAGCTGGACAGCACTGGGCTGGTTACATAGTGCATTGTAGTCTTTGTACATCGGAACCTTTATTTCCAAAGAAATTAGTGGGCTAAAAGATACCATGATGGAATAACAACCTGATGAATCAGGAAATAACACTCCAGATCCCTTAGGCTGGGGAACCCCTAATAGAGGAAACAGGGGGCACTTGCCACTTAATTTGCGCTGCTGGAAGGAAATGGGGACTTCTGCAGCCTTTCAAAGCCACTTAATGAAGCCACTTAGATTCCTCCAAACCAAACATGTCCAGGAGACTTTGTTAGGAGATTCATTGAATATTGGTTGCAAACAAGGCTACTTCTTGGCCTTTTTCTGGTGATTACTGTTTTCCTCCTATGGTGCAAGGGACTACTGGAGTTGAAGCTCTGATCGCTGGAAATGGACTGATGATAGCTGTTGGCAGTCATTGCATTAGGCCAAGTTTGAGGAGGTCAGAAGCCTGCTCCTCCTATCAACTAGCCCAGAAAGTACACTCAAAATCAAGCAGACACTCTAGGATTGGATGTCCTCTAAGAGGAGAGGCGTTCATCTCTGCGTCCAGGCCATAAGTGTTACAGGTTCAAACAGCCTTTTTCATTCCAGAGTCTATGCCAACTTTCCACCTCCCTTTCCTATCACCTACTCTCCCTGGCACGCTCCCCCACCCAAAACCTCTCCAGCTCAATCAGCTGTCACAAGCCCCACATTCCTGCAGGACTCCCAGAATTGGCAGCTCTGGACATCTGCTCTTTTCCACCCCCGCAAATATGTAAGCAGGTGTGAGGCACCACAACTTTCCTTGTTCCTAGGCACTTTTACCCAGGCAGTGTGAATGAAGGCACAGCCAGAAGGGGAGATGACCTGTTCCACTCCATCGGCTTTGCATCCCTCTAGGGAATATACAGAGACAAAAGTCAATCTCTTCACCATCACTGAAGCAAATGCAGAAAAAAAATAAATTAATCTTAGGTGGCTGAATATAATTACCCTCTACCTTACTCTGATAGGGACTTTACACCAATGATGAAAATGAGAAAAGTCAACAGGTCTTGGTGCACTTGGTATCTGGAGTATGTGCTACTTAGACCAGTAAAATGACAGAATACTCTGCAAAATAAAAGACATCTGTATCGCTCTCACACTAAACAAATCCTAAATGAAAAGATTCTGAAGAATAACACTGAGAACTCCAGAGAAGAGGTGTTTGGTCACTAAAGGAAAAGTTAGGTGTAATCACAACACAGAATCATAGAAACATTCTGGTTGGAAGAGACCTTCAAGATCATCATCATGGTTTGGGGTCAGGGCACCCACAAATCTGCAACAGAACGTTCTCTCCCCTTCCCCATCGAAACAGAGAAGAAAGGAAATAAAGGACAGAGACCTATCAATTAGGAAAGGAAACTAGAATAGCTTTACTAAAAAAAAAAAAAAGAAATAATAATAATAATAAGTAAATATATACAAATATGTACAAAACCAGTATCGAACCCAACTCCCCCAATGGTAAATACATCACCGTCCCCACTGATGCTGTGGAAGGGCCCAGCAGCAGACGGGAACCGGGAGCTGGATTCAGGGATGCGGCCCAGAACCTGGGGCCCAGCCAAGGCCTGAGCCGGGGGCTGAGACCGGGGCCGGAGGCCTCAGGGCAAAGCTGAAGCTGCCAAGGCCAAACCCAGCAAGGAAGAGTCCCAAAGCCAACAGAGCAGCTCGAGCTCAGGGAAACGAAAGACGAAGGGCAAAATGGTGAAAGGGCCAAGAGACAAGGGCCGAGACCCTCGTGATCCCTCAGCTTTCTACTGAATATGATGTATATGGGATGAAATACCTCGTTGGCTAATTTAGGGTCACCTGTCCTTTTCGCTCCTCCCTGAAGGTGCAGCCTTTACTTTTCTGCACCCCCCAGTGTGGTACACAAGATCTAGCAGTGACCTTGGTTTGCATACAAATCCTTGGTACTAACTATAAACATGGAGCATTATCACTGTGAGAAGCAGACTCTGGTAAACATGCTGCTAACTTCAGACAGACTTAGCTGGAAAATGAAAATCATAGAACAGAATTGTTCTGTTCTAACCCAAACCAGGACAATCATCAAGTCCAACTGTTAACCTAGCACTGCCAGGGCACCACTAAACCATGTCTCTCAGCACCACATATACACAGCTTTTAAATCCCTTCAGGGATGGGGACTCCCCCACTGCCCTGGGCAGCCTCTTTCAGGGCTTGACAGCCCTTTCAGTAGAGAACTTTTTCCTAATATACAACCTAAACCTCCTCTGGTGCAACTTGAGGCTGTTTCCTTTTGTTCTGTATCCTGTTCCTTGGAAGAAGAGACTGATTCCACCTGGCTACAACCTCCTTTGAGGGAGTTGTCCAGAGCAAGAAGGTCTGCCCTGAGCCTCCTTTTCTCCAGACTCGACAATCTCTGTTCCCTCAGCTGCTCCTCACAAGGCTTGTGTTCTAGATACTTCAGCAGTTTCATTGCCCTTCTCTGGACATGCTCCAGCCCCTCAATGTCCTTCTTCGAGTGAGGGGCCCCAAATTGGAGGTTTCAGTAGCTATTTTTCATTAATTATACAGAACACTTTTCTATAGTGATGGTTACGCTTTTCTTGTTCCAGCTGAAGCTGGTCACCTTACACAGAAATTAGTCTCTTCTTGGTTAATGTTACAGTCATTCAAATGTTACAAGAGGAACAGCTGGCTGGTGAGTTTATAATTATCCGTCATATAAATTATTTCATGAATGATAATCAGCATGGGGCACTGTAGAGGACTAATTTTACCCAGACTCCACTGAATCTTTAAATGCTGAATAAAAATTAAATAAAAACTAAGTCAATGTAGGTTGGGCAGTTTATGCTCTATAGGCTGTTGCCTGTATCTCAAAAGAAAAAACAAAGCAAACACCCCAAAATGCATCACTTTCACCTTTTATCTTTCAAACAAGTGGAATATTAACAAAAATTTTTTAAAAAAAAAAAACACATTGATTTTGCATTGAAAGTTTTGCATTGAAAGTTTCAGGTCACGAGTGTGTGCAATGGAAGAAGGTGGTGGATTTAGAAGAACAACCACCTTTGTTTTCATAAGGAACAGGCTGATACCTTAGAGGAAATTCAGGCCAGAGAGGATTAATCTCATGACCACATTGGACCATATGGTATCCCTGAGCTAAACTGCTGCTCTCAATATTGCTATAAGGTGTATCAGTAGCTCTAAAAAGAAAGCATTTATTTTTTACAACTTCCACATGGCCACAGAAGTTACATGCCCAGCTGCTGTCCCCATACCCTCGTAAAACCCAGCACTGTCTGCAAGCACTGGCACACTCCAGTGACACCAAACCCCACTCTCAGTCTCAATTTCCTGTGTCCAAATCTGCCAGGTACCTACCCAGGGGGCTATAGGAGAGCATCAGCCCCCAGGCACTCAAACATAGTATTTCCATGGCAAGATTAATGCTGAACCTGGATAAACTACAAGAAGGTATTGGAAAGTCAACTGTATCATTCTGCTCCTTTAGCAGGTGGGTAAATTGAGGCATGAGAGTCTCCTCTCCTTGTCATGTCCTTCTCCGGGCAACCTATATTGCTGCCATGCACAATATGTGTTGTTGTCCCTTTCCTTCTTTTCCATGGTGACCTTGTGTCCATGTTCCCATCAACCTGATTCAGCTACAACTTTAGGAGAAAGGGAGGGCAGAGCAGTCTTGTCTTCAGTACCCTGGTAAGAGTGTCATGCTTTTCAATCTGTGCTTCCCAGGAGAAAGTTGTTGATGTGTAGCACTATAGTTGCACTTCAAATGATTAAACAGAGAAACAGGAGAATCATAGCATGATTTGAATGGAAAGGGACCTTAAAGTTCATCTAGTCCAATCCGGCTTCACTGAGCAGGGACATCTGCAACTAGACCAGATTGCTCAAAGCCCCATCCAACCTGGCCTTCAAAACCTCTAGGGATGGAGACATCAACAACTTATTCTCTGGGCAGCCTGTTCCCTTGTCCTATCACTACACTCCCTGAAAAACAGTTCCTCCTCAACTTTTTGACAGACGCCTTTTAGGTACTGCAAGGTCTCCCTGGAGCCTTCTCTTCTCCAGGCTGAACAAGCCCAACTCTCCCAGCCTGGCCTCCCAGCAGAGGGGTTCCAGCCCTCGCAGCATTGCTGGGGCCTCCTCTGGCCCTGCTCCAACAGGTCCCTGTCTCTGCTGTGCTGGGGACTCCAGAGCTGGACCCAGCCCTGCAGGAGGGTCTCTCCAGAGCAGAGCATAGGAGCAGAATCCTCTCCTTCGACCTGTTGCCCACACTGCTGGGGATGCAGCCCAGCTGGGGACACTGAGTCCATGTGAAAGCCAGCACTGGGGGCTCAGTTACACAGCTAAGATAAGGTGCTCAGATTTATTCTTCCATTTCTTTTCATCCCCCTTTGACCACAGACGGCTTTTACAGAGGCTCCATGGCAGAGGGTGACACCTGTGTGCGCAGCACCCTCGCAGCTCTGGCTTACACCACAGGGGGCACCCACCTGTTCTTCAAAGCATGCCAGCTATGAAGGCTGGTCTGAGGGGGCTATGCAGTCCCCAGTCCATGTGCTGCACCCTCCCAGGCTTGAACTCTGCTTCGGAGGAACAAATGGCCTTAGGGAAGCATCTTCAGCACCACCCGTGTAATATCATGGACACACAACACCAGGAACACATTGCATTGAAGACAGAAGCACTTGGAGTTTAGGTAATTTATTCATATTGCTTATGAAGGAGAAATGCTTCTTCCCAAATTATTGACTTTAACAAGCTGATGAAAGCATTTCTTCCCTACTACCCCAAAATTCTGAGCACTAGAAAAATGTTTAAAGGAAAAAAAATATTTTTTTTCAAGTTGCATAGTTAGATGTGATTGTGTATTCAGCTTAAACAGACAAAGAAACAAACAAAAACAACAGAAAATCGAAGAACCAAAAAGCAGGTTACATCCTTTTTAAAAATTAGTATTATTTTTGCATACCATGGAGCAAGGGTTGTATCAGATATGACAGGACCAGTACAGTGCATCTCCCTGAGTACCTTTTCTTTCTTTCACAGTTCTGTTTTCGGTTTGGTTTGGTTTGGTTTGGTTTGGAGGGGACAGGGGTGGTGGTTTGAGGGGGTTTTGCCTTACATTGGAATTTGGAAACATCCACAGCTTTCTTGGAGTTAAAGCAGCAAATTGAAAAGTAAACCTGTCACTCTGCTCCTTACCAGACTTCTATAAGGCATAAACCAGAATATACTTTAAAAATATATACCAATGCTTCCTCAATTTTCTGTCAAAAAATCAATATTTAGTTTCATTTTTCTTCTGTGGGGCAAAATATTTTTGAAGTGTACTTTTTTTTTTTAGCAGGGAAACTTTTTCGTGTTAAAAGCAGAATGACCATATAACCCTACAGTCACTTCCAGAGGCTTGAAGGCTTGCTTAGGAAGTAGTAGAATGGGGACAAAAAACAGTGAGAGTAAGGCAATCTGTGATAAACTGCCTGAGAGAGCAATGCCCTGAAGTAAATGAAACAGGACCAGGCAGGGTGGTTGGCTTCAGGGACTCCATCATTCTCACTGCAGGAACATCCTGGTTTTAAACTAAAAGAGAGATTTAGACTAGAGAGAAGGAAGAAATTGTTCACACTGAGTGTGGTGAGACTCTGGCCCAAGTTGCCCAGAGAGATGGTCAGTGTCCCATCCCTGGAAACCTTCCAGGTGAGGTTGGCCAGGGCTCTGTGCAACCTGCTCTAGTTGCAGATGTCCCTACTCAGTGCAGGGGCACTGGACTAGATGACTTTTAGATGTCCCTTCCAACCCAAACCATTCCATGATTCTGTGATATTTTATTTACTAGCTTAGACGCAGAGTAAAGGGTCTGATTTTTTAAGTACTTGCTGTGCCATAAATTCCTCCCAGGAACTTAGGCATGTCATCCTGTACCTCAGTTTCCCAGCCATTAACAACATTTTGATAACACTTCCCTCTCTCAGAGTGGGTGGAGACATAAGAGGCATACTGAGGCACTCAGACAATCCATTAATATTATCTGGCAGATAGGAGATTGGTGAAAATGTTTCTGCAAACATCCACCTGTACAAATAAATTCACCTCCAGCCTTCCAGTAATGTTTTTTTTCAAACGGCTCTGTCAAGAAGAAAAGGTAATTATAGCTATAGGCATACTTGTAAAGACACAAGGGTAGGGAGGACCCAAGGCACGGTTCATATTCCTGGCTATACTGGTGTGACCTGTGAAGCTGGTTGGACTCAACCCCTGTTGTCTGACCCCAACACTTGCAAAAGCCCAGCTTCTTCTTCCTGCCCAACCACCTCTGCAAACTAATGACCCCATCAAGATTTCAGACCAGCCTCAAATCCGTCTGATCCAGTTTCAGATCCTGCTTCTCCTCCTCCTGCAGCAGCCCTCTGGCCATTAAAATATGAAGGTGATGTACCTGCAATAATGCAATAAATGCTTCTATCCTCAGAAATCTTTGGTGTGGTTTGGTTTGTTTTTTTTCTTTGTACAGGACTGAGCTGCAGCATTGGAAAAAGGGATAAAATGAAGAAATGCCCTTGCAGCACAGGACAGCTGAAGTGTTGTCACTCAATGTGCCGCTGTCAGCAGAGTGATTGAGGTGGACAGGAGGGATGGGAATGGTCACAGGCTGTAAAGGACATGGGCAGGTGGGAGGACGAGGCGATGCGGTGGGCTGGCCAGGGGGTTAGGCGATACAAAAGGGCCCGTGACAGCTTACCAGGGCAGGGACCACGCGTGGATGGTGGGCAAGCATCTTAGGGGTAGGGCAAGACAGGGAAAGAAAGATGCATGTGAAGAGCCAGCGGGTGACCCGATGACAGGGCTGCAGAAGACTGGTCTGTCCTGAGCAGGATGAGACAGAAATGCTGGTGGAAAACCTTTATCAATAGACCTAGCAAGGGAGTGAAGAGGATGGTGATGCAAGGTGTGGGAAATGAGCCCAGATGTAGAAAACTGAGTGAGGGGAGGGGAATTTATCCTGGCTGTCACTAGGGAAAAGGAAAAAACTGAGGCAGTGGTATAGAGGAGAGGGGGAAAGGGTGAAATACCTGCTTCCCCAAACACGCTTGCTACTACTCACCAGGGTCAGTAGTATAAGCTGTTTCAAGTGCTTTTTTAGCCTCAGCCTTTGCTAAGAGACTCTTCGGCACCCCCAGGCATGGGCTGCTTGCTGGACAGCATCTCTGACCACACCAGCTCCTGCTTCCATGGAGAACCCTTGAAGAGGAGGAAAGCACCTCTCACTGAAGATGCCAGCACAGATAACACCCCTGGGGTGTTATGAAGTGACAAAGGACCCAGGAGAGAAGGAAGAAGAGACCAACTGCTTCTTTGCGAAAGGTAATGTTTGAGATTTATTCTTTTTTAATATAATATGTCCTGTAGTGTGCAAATTGCTGGTATTTATGGCCAAGCCAAGCGGCCACAGGCTAGAGCCACTGTCACGCACCCAGGGTTGTGTAGAGCATTATAAGGGAACAGAAAGAACTCTGGGAAGGGCAAGAAATGTCAAGGACGGAAAAGGGAAGGGTGATGAGGTGATGCTCTCATGGTCCATGGATGTGGCCCGGAAACATCCTTTCAAAGTGCAGGATCACAGCTATGGACAGAAAAAAACAAGGGATATGTTTGATTTTCAGGAACATTTTCAAGAAAAGGGCTTGGTTAACAAAGGTGGAAGAATTGATGTTTGGTGCATTCTTGGCCAGATCTCTCAGCTCACAAGGCAAACCTTCAGTGACCCAGGGGTCTCAGGGACCATTGAGGAGGGACTGTGGGATTTCAGCCAGACAGCATAGGCTGTAGGGTCACCGGCACATTTCCACTAATACCTCCCTGTCCTGTAAAGCCAGCTGTCAGACTATATCACCTCCACACGGGTTTTGGTGTATTTATCACTCCAGAATCCTTATTAGACAATGAAATGCTTTCTCCATTTCACAGGTGGAAAGCAGGGGTACAGACTCACACAGATCCATATTCATCCCCGTTACCCTTAGATCCATAAGTGAGGAGTCTAAGTGAAGAGCACAGCCAATACTGGCTTATTCTGGAGTCAATGGAGAGAGACGGTCCCCTCTTGACACACTTATGGGCCTCTCTGTGGCTCCTTGCCCTCCATGGGTGACTATTCCTTGTATTTCCAACCTGTTAGCAATATTGGTTATTTTAACTGGGAATGCATGTCTGAAGCTGTCAAGAGCCCAGTGTGGGTTTGTCCTCCTCCTGGCTCAGTGATCCCACCAGCTCTCTAAGCTTGGAGCACATGGGGAGGAAATAACACTGAAGAGAAGCTAGAGGAAAAGGGCACTGTGTTCTCACCCAAGGCTGTATTCTTCATACCCAGTTTCTGAACATACCATTAGACATCCTGGGCTCTAGGAGAAAGCTCCAAGCTGGGGAAGGGTTTGTGGTATGAGGTGATCCCAAAATCCCCAGCTAAACAGTCTTTGATGCAGAAAAAAAGACAAGAGAGATTCCTTACATTTTCAAGACGGTGTCAAAAGTTCTACCAGTTTCTTGAAGGACAGTTATACTAAATTTCACTATTCTCTAACTTCACTTGCTTTCAAGACATGGGAAAAAAGGGAAGGCTAAGGGGCAAGGGAGGCCATGCTGAACCTATATGGGTATTGCTGCAGGTTCTCCAGTTCTTCCCAGGCACACTGTGCCTCAGTTTCCCCACCCATAATCTGGGAAAATTGGTGAGCAAGCTTTGCTCAAGGGCAATTATTCTGCTCTGGTGCAAAGGATCACACTGGCTAAATAAAATACGGTGTGACTAAATAAACTGGAGCAAAGATGTCAGTTTAAAAGCACCATTTATTAGAGCAGATAAAGCAAAAAATATAACTTAAAGAGACATAACATGAATACCTTTTTATATTGAGTTAAAAGTGGTGGAAAATCAAACAAGTTGACCAGCAGCATCGGCAGGTATATTGCCAGGGTTGCTGGTGATTCTGACACAGACTTTCCAAATAACCTTGGGCAACTCACTTATTTTCTTCAGCTTTGTACTCTGCTTAGTGCCTCCCTTTTTCAAGACATTAAATATCAGCACACTGTAACTGGATCTAGTTGACAGAACAACCTCGGTAAAATCTGAGAAACCCTCATGAAACATCACCAGAGCTTGAAAAAGCTGGGCATGCAAAACACCTCCAAAACCCAAGTGCCTAAATATAGTCTCTGGCTAGACATAGGCAATATTTTGCAGATTGATGCAAATTTGCTTGCTGAGTTTTAAGCTTCCTGGAAGCTGTGGTTAGGACAGTGTTTAGATGAAATCAATTAGCCCTGCTGCACAAATACACTCCGAGACAATCAGTTTGGTTCCCAAGGCTAAAGTGTTAATCTAACTGATTTGCCCACAGTCACACAGAATGTTTGCAAGAGGGCCATGAAAAAGCTCTACAGGAGATCTGGCCTCATGTAAAGGTGTCTCTCAATGTAGGTAAAGTAACAATGAAATGGTAAATTCCAACCGTGCTAAAATTTGGACTCAAATCCTCCTTGTGGAGAATGGCAGAGTATTCAGAAGGATTATGGAGAGAAATTGCAACACGTTTTAGCTTCCCGGTTGGTTGGGGGGAAGAGGGAATGCCTCCCTTTTAAGTCAATGGAATGACTTATTTACCCATTTCCTTCTTTGTGCTACTATCATGTCAATGCACCTCACTACGTGTGAGAGTGTAGGCAGGCAAAGGAAAAGGTAAGCAGACTCCATGCTTCCAATAACAACTGCTCCCAATAAAGCATTCATCTTGCAATCTAGGGTGGAAAAAGAAAGAGCCCAGAGGAGTGACTGCCTGAATGTCAAGAGTATTAGAGAGCCTGTTTCAGGAGCATCACCTTCCCTCTCATCCTTGGTAACAAACTATACCAATCACAGAGATCCTCGGAGGACAGCTGCCCCATTCTTTCCTCCTTCACGTCCTTGTGTCAGGCAGGGACAGATGTGGCTCTGGATATACCTCAGATGATTGGGTTACTCTCAGTGACTCAAAAAAAGTATGATCTGTTGGCTCTTAGTTTGCATGTCTGCTGTTCACAATGAATGTAGTATTCTTGGGTAGTTGAAATCAAAGATATTGACTCTAAATTGATGCATTTATACTATATTGGTTTCCTTCATTGCAGACTTTTGTTGCCATTCTTGTCAATATTTTACACCCAAGTGGATGTCCCATTCAGCTCTTCAACTTCTAGGAACTTAACTGTAATTTTCCAATCCATGTTTCTTCATTTTACCCATTTGGGGTTTTCTAAACCTTGGAACAGTATAGCCTGGAAAGCCAACCAAGTAAGCCTTTACTACAGCAGTCCCAGTTCATTCAAGTCATTGGATTTAATACAAATCTTGCCCAAGTTTAGTTTTAACATCATCAAAACATTCCCATTTATACCTACATATGATTTGAAAGTCCCGGTCCACTAATTGTACCAGAATAATCTACATAAACAAGGAATGTTTGCCTACCTGCACAGTTGGGATCGGGGATCTTCCAAGTAACTGAGTATATTTCATCATTAATCATTCTGAACCCACTGTCTGGTCCCAAAATTTATATGACACTTTGGTAGAGACCTATGAGAAATATAAGAACACGCTGCCAGTAAGTAGCTCTAAACATCCCATACAATTTGTTGAAGAACAATATATTTTCCATATATATATATATTAAACGAGTCTAGAAAATGCACTAATGCAAAAGTTTTTTTGCTCTAGAACTCTTCATCTTATTTCAGAGAAAAAAAACCCAAACACAAAACAGCAAGTAAAACCTTAAGAAAGTCATGATCTTGGATGAGGTCTGTTAGTCTTTCCTGTAAGGACACAGGAGTTTAGACGGCTTAGCAAAAGTCTGAAACCAAAATGAAAGGTTTCCTAAGAGGACTGCTGCTCATGTCTGAATGAGAA